>RJWT010007875.1:0-26992 GCA_004365215.1 Cuniculus paca
TTTCTTTGTCTCCTGTACTTGTGTTGGGAGGGCTGGAGTTCTGAGATTGCATTTTCATTTTTCATTTTGCCATTTTCTTCTGTTGGATTGAATTTTGGTCTTTTCAGTCTTTATAGTTTCACCTATGCTAGGGGGTGTACTGTTGTCAGGGTCCTAGGCATCACCAGCATAATTGCAGGCCCACTGTTGTCACCTAATCTTGCAAAGTCTTGATTTTTATTTTATGAAATAGGGATAATTTTAACATTGTGTTAGTTAACATTTGCCATGCAACAATTTGTCTATATTTTTTCAGCTGAATATGAAATAAAGCTTTAAAAATTATTATTACCTTACTCAAGGTTTTAGGGGAGGGACACAGGAACCGTTCATTTGGACACCTCTGATTCTGTGCCTCTCATGAGATTTTTAGTTAAACCCGACAAAGCCACAGGCACCTGAAGGATCAAATAAAGGAGGACCCATGCCAAACACACTGTCTTTACTCCTGGATAGTTTCAGTTCCTTACAGGGAGTTGATCAATTCCTCACCAAGCAATTTTCTCCACAGGTTACTTAGGTGTCCTCACAACATGGTGGCTAGCTACTCATGGAACAAGTAAACCAAGAAAGAAGATAGTACAGGACTGAGTCACAAATTGATTTTATCAGAGATATAGTATTGCTTATGCCATATTTTATTGTTAAAAATGAGAGGATAGTACAAAGAGAGAATACCTGGAGGCAGGGATTCTTGGGACCCATTTAATTTTTCCCTCTTTTTAAAAATTGAGCACCCATATATTGTAGGAAAACTCATGAATTTTATTCTGTTCTACACATCCATTATGATGTTAACTCCACAATGATTTCATTACTGGAACTTTAGAGTAATACTTGAAATCAGATTGTTAAGTATTTCAATATTATTTTTTTCAAAATTGTCTAGTATGTGTTACTTTTATTTCTATAAAGATTCTAGAATTTCATTGTAAATGTTTATACAAAACTGTAAAAATTCTGAAAGCTTGGTTGGAATTGAGTCAAAAATATAGATAAGTTAAGAGGAAATTGACATCTCAACAATATTGAGTCTTCCTATATACAAACATAGTACTTATATCCATGGGAGAAAAAGCAATCTCTTGGTAAGCAGAGACTGCTACACAGTGCTAAGAAGTTTTGGTCTGACTGATGTGGACTCTTCAAGTCATGTTTATTGATTAGAGAAACCTCATCCAGCAGCAATAGCCCTCTACTAGTATCCTCACTATGCTCACTTGTTGGTTGGGAGAACCCCAGAAGCAGCATGGGGCATGGCTTCAAGGTAAACATGGTGAAGAGGTACTGAGAGGCAGGTAAAGCTGTCAATAACCTATGCTTCAGAGAGATGAGAGGTATTACTTCCCATAAATGCCCTAAAAAGCAAACTTAGTTCACTGACTTTTAATATTCATGTTTTATAAATATAAAGATCTAATACTGTACTGCCTTCTCTAATTACTGCTTCAGTAATATCACAGAAATTTTTATATGTTAAGTGTTCATTTTCCTTCTATTCAAAATAATGTTTTTATTTTAAAATGAAAAAAGAATAAACACAATGATACAGGATTTCAAAACAAGTAATAGGAATTAACAATGGTTAAATATTGCATATCATTATCTTCAAAGTAGTTACTCAGATTATACGATATATGCTTGAAAAGATGATCAAACAATGATAGCACAAACCATTCTTTTTGATGAGCTAACAGAGGCTAATAGTATAAATTCATGATTTTTTATTCCTTTTCTGATGTCTTCTTTGAATTATGAGTTATTTAGAAATTTGTTGGAAAATTTCCAAACTTGACTTTCCAGTGCATTCTTGTTATTCTTATTTATTATAATTTGATCATAGAGTACACTGTAAGATTTCCACCTGTTTTAAATTTATTGAGTCTTGTTTTATGGTCTACCATATGGGACATCTTGATAAATGCACCATGTGAAATTAAATGAATATATATTTGGCTATCATTGGGTGATATAATCTATAAATGTCAACTAGTTCAAGTTGATTGGAAATGGTGTTTAATCTGTTGATTTTATGACTTTTGTTCCATCAATTACTGAGTGAGGAAACTTATAATTGTGAATAATACAAGAGAAATAGAGTACAAATCCAGATTTTGTGGAGAGGATTTATGAAATCACAATATATTTTCTATGTAGCAGGATTTTTCACAAGGCTAACTTTAAATATTCTTGATTATACAAGTACACAGTCATAAGTGATAAGGACATATCCATTAATAAAATTCATTTCTAAAAAAAATGAATGTTTAAATAATCAAACCATATAAATTACTGGGTATATATATATATTGTTCTTTTTTATTATTAGAAACTTCCGAACTAACAGATTCTTCAATCGCAGCACAATAGTGATTCTATATATACAAATTCATGGAAAGAAAATTAGGAAAATTGAAAAAGCAAGACAGTGAGAGAGGAGGGAGAGAAATGTAATTATGTTATTTGTCACTTATTCAGCGAGAGTCCATTAACAGAAAAATTTCTGGTGGCCTTGACTCTCAAGAGGAGTGGTCACTAAACCTGATATCCATCACATTGCAGATAGCAGACAAACAGCCATGTGTCAAAGGCTCTGACATGCAATAAATGGAACACAGAGTGCACCTTGATTGCTTTTTCTACTTTCAGTGAGTCATGGGCTATGAAAATGACCATGAAAATATTATAAGTACACCTGAAATATATACAAATTTATTTGTCAATTATAACTCAATAATATAGTAAAACTTTTAGTTCCTTAAGCTAAATACATGTTTCACTTCTACTGGAAAATTTGACATATTGTTTCATTGTCAATTTTTAAATGTTCTTCTAGATTTCTGTGATTGTCATACTGCATTACATGAAAATAAGCTTGGCCTAGAAGATTTATTTCCATCTTTCCTTCTTTTTTTCCTTCCTTCTGTCTTTCTTTCCTTTCTTTTTCCTTGGTTTCATCCTTCCTATGTATTTTAAAGACAATGTTCAACATAATATTTAATTATTAGAGTTAAATTAAAGGGCAATATAGTATACTGGTTTTGACCATAGCTTTTTGGTTAGACAGATGTAACCTTGAATTTGCTTTGTTGGTCCCAGAAACAGCCAGAATAGCTGTATCCAGAGGAGAAAACCTCTGTCAGGATGTTTACCTATCCAACCAGTTACCACTTGTATGACTTTGGGCCATTTATTTGAATTTCTGAAACTTTCTTTTCCCATCTCAAAAGAGAAAATAATAAAATCTTCTCCAGTACAATTTTAAAGCTAGAGATACAATCCATGTAAATTTTTACATGTAGTTTCTGGAAGATACTAAATGCCTTACATATGTTCATTAACAGACAAATGCACCATATGAGTTGATTTTATGTTACTTGAGGAATAACTTATTAAAAGAAATGGTGTATTTCCTTCATAGTTTTAGAGCTTCGGTGTAACAGATCAGGCCAGTCCCACTGATTTGGCCTCTGATGAAGACCATATATGGTGGAGCATCATGGTGTCAGGTCATGTAGTAGCTCTCATAGTAGGAGAGCATGGCCACAACTTGAACAGCACCAAAGAGAAAGAGGGAGGAGAGGTGGGGTTAGATTTGCTCTTTTTATGACAGTCTTCTCACAAGAGCTCAAGGACCACAGAAGAACTACCTCTTGTCAACAGTATGCTAAGGGCTTCCTGCTAACCCCCACCTCCCAAAGATTTAACCACCTATCAAAAGCTGTTTTCTAAAGGTCCAATCTTTAATGGAAATGACCCTTTAGGGGACATAAATCACATTCAGTTCACAGCATCAAGGCAATTGTGATAGGAACACTTGTAAAAGTTATCACCTTTGTCTTAATGATAATAATTTCAGATCATATTTCTGGCAGTAGCAAAACATTTCTACTACACCTCATTGCTGTGTCAAGACCCCTTGACAGAGAGTCAATCAATTGTAGGGATATAGTAGTATAGGAGAATATTTGCTGAAAAACAAACACTGATAACATGAAACACTTGCTTTGCTTTTTGTATATATCTTTGTAGCCTGATAGCCACAATTTTGTTTTTTATAATTATTTGTCTTGCTCAAACATTGGTGTATTTTGAAAGGTTGACAGAGACCAGTGTGAGGCACCAGATGACAGTTACAAAGCTGAAAGACTATGAGATGGGAGGTGCTGTGAAGAATGCATGCATGTGAGGTTTATTTTGACTCATGCTACACTGCACACTGTTATGAAAGTCCATAGGATCTGTGCCCTAGATGCGCCTCACTGGTATTAGAACAGATAGCCTATCAGAGGCCACCTTCATTCATTGGATCTGTCTGAATAAATCAAGGGAAAGGATCATGGATGATAAAAATGTGGTCACATCCCTGGAAAAGTTATAGCCCAGTTGCAATGCTAGGATATGGAGGATTCATACTGAGCCCCAGTAAAGTACAAATAGCTACCGGAAAAACAAATGTTGTCAATTGTAAAAGTTCTTAGGCAGCTTTATACATTTGCTTAATTTTTGGAAAAATAAAGATCTTCTCATAAAATTACATAGACCAGTTATCTTCTTGCACCCTAGAATTTAATTAACATATACATTTAATAACTACAACCGTATTTGGTAAGTACCAGAAACTGAAACTTGATGTATTGTTCCATGAAATGGAGATGACAATATTAATGCACAGGCTTGTGTTTGGAGCCAAATGAAATTTTTTAAAAAAGTACTGGCATTGAGCAGGTCAGAAATCCAAGTATGGTATGCACCCTGCTTTTTCTATATGATGACAGGCTCATAAGAGAATCAGTTGGTTAATTTTGTCATCATGCAATCCTTAGTCCTCTTTCATGAGGGCTGAAACAGTCTCATGGTATACTTTGCAATATGACACTCATGTAGACTCAGCTCATCATGGTACATTTAGTTCAGGTGGGTAGATGTCATTGTTAATAACTGTTTTATTTCAGTACACATGACATGAATAAAGGAGAAAAGCAAAATTCTATTTTATTGCTAATACTGTACACTTAGTCATTTTCAACCATCTCATTATGATGTGCTATTTGTCAAATGGAGGTGTTCTGGCAATGTCAAAAATGAAAGTAGGAAGTCCATTATTCCTGGGGGAAAGAATAATCTTCTTTACATGTGTCTAAGATGGCATTGTCTTTTCCAGGTATGACAAATCCAAACAGGAATTGTGAGACTTATTAGAATAAAAACAATAGGAAAACACTAGAAGCAGTTAAAAGTTTAATAACAATGACATCAAGATGATGTTTTTGGTTCTTTTTGGGTTCCCTAAACTTGTCAAGAAGCATTTGAAAAACTTCTAGCAAGTGAAGCTAGGAAAACTTTTTGTATAAAAGTCAAAATAGACAAGGTAAATTGGCATACATACTTTGAAACTGTTTTCCAGAATGTTGAAAAATAGATCAATATATTTCAATTATATGACTTAGTTGTGGGCTCTCAATTTATTTCTGTATCAGTAACATGGATGAGAGAATAAAAAAATACAAATGTGGAACTAAAATGATAGGACAGATTGATAATACTTCAGGTTATAACATTTAAACAACTCAAAAGCATATAATTAGCTGTTTTATTTTCAATAACTGCACTAATAATATATAACTTCCAAAACACACCACAAATCAGCATGGGCATAGTAAGGTATACATCAATTGATGTACAGTATGTAAGAACAATAGCATAGAAGAATAATACACATTTGAAGAGAATATGGGAGTGAATATGAGAGTTTATTGATTGGGGAAACATATTCAGAGAAAAGAAGTTCCTTAGCTTTGTGAGGGAATCAGGCATGATTCGAAATTTTGACAAATTTAATTAACCTCTGTTTTCTCATTTCTGAATTGTGAAATATAATGCTAACTTCTTTATGCAGTACTGGAAGTTAAATAAAGACATGCATATAAAGTTTGTAGCACACTGCTTACTGAGTGGTAAGAATTCAATACATTTTTGTTATAATTGGTATTTTGGTTGTACATTATATTTTGGGGCTTACAAAAATTATTGTTATTATTATTATTGCTGTTGTTGTTTTTCATTTGCAAATAATTTAAGTATCAGAAGTGCAATATAGTGCAACATAGAGGACATTGTGCCTACTTAACTCAACATTTTATGACATTCAAAATGACAGTTCTCAAGAGTCCTTTCCTACTAGATTGGTCATAATCATCTTGAAACCCTCTTTACTCTCATCCTGTATTACAATGTTTTCTGCTATTATCTTTGTTTCTGGAATTTTCTCCTCCCCATTTATGCAGGAGTTCCTACCAAAATCACCAGTCCAAATCCCATTTATAAAATTCCACTGTTGTGCTATGAAATACACAATGATGTAATCCCATCATCAGGAAAACTTTCATTTTCCTTATTTGAAACTGTCCTGTCATGATTTTTTCATGTTGTCAATCAGTTTTGGCTGCCTTTATTGTCCAGATATCTTGGTGACTTTTCTCTCATTGCTAAGACAAAACACCTGCTGTAGTCAGGGATTGCAAGGAAAACAATTACATACAGGACACATAATTTATGGAATTACTATTTTATGATAGTCACTCAAAGAGTTAAATACAAGAAGTTCAGGAAATCCATCCACACACTAAGACTCAAAGAATTCAGTTGAGAGTCTGGATCCCACAATAATGTACTGCATGAATCCAGCTAAAGACCTAGGGTCCATGACAATGCCCCCAAAGAGTCCAACTGGAGGGCTAGAGCCCATGACAATGACTCATGCAAGTCTGTTTCATGGATCTGCTCTCTGAAGGCCCAAAGATCAGCGATGGAAGCCAGAAAGTCTGTGCCAGCTGGATGAAGGATCTATGCCAGCAGGCTAAGGGTTCTGCACTGGAGCCAAGAAGCAATACTCAAAATAAAGACCAGGGCTCCCCTGAAAAGTACCACAGCCATCCTTAGTGACCATAAGGTCCTGAGCTCCTCCAACAATAACAGCCGAGTTCATATCAGGAAGGTAGTGTGACAAGCTCCTCCTGGAGATTGAACAGCACACATCTTCCCTTCTGAAGCCAGGAAGTGATACTCAAAGTAACGAACAGAGCTCCCCCAAAGTGAACTTCAGTCATTCTCAGCAACAAGTCCTGAGCTCCTTTGACAATGAGAACAACCAAGCTCATATCAGGAAAGAAGCTCAGCAAGCTCCTCCAGGAGAACCCACAACAACAGGAGAACCAACAGCATCAAACAACATCAATCCACCACAATACCTGACCAAAAACTAAGGAAGGAAAGGTTTATTTAACTCACAGTTTGTGAAGGTTTCAATCCATAATTAACTGGCTCCAAGGCAGGTGGCATGGCAAAAGGGCAACTGTTCATGGCAGTGGAAGACAGCAAAAGCAGTAAGAGCAAAAAGAGGGAAGAGCAAACCTCCCTTACACTGCATGCAGTCTACCTGCCCCCAGCTGGGCAGGACTCACATCATATCCATGCCCTCCTCTTGCACAGGCTCAGAGTGTTTACACCCTGCTGAGTCACTTAGTTAAACTTCTAAACTTCTAAAGTTGACACAATGAACAACATTCTAGAGAAATAAGGGGATGTCCTCTACAGGCTAGAATGTGGAACTGCTGAGTTACTTAGGTAAGCTTCTAGACTTCTCAAGTTAACACAAGGTTTCAACCATTACACCAGACTTTGCACTTAATCTCACTTTTCCTATGTCCCTTTGGTCCATTTTTTTCTGATTAGCTTCTTTATCTTTGGGGATGCTAGTTCTTCCAGTTTAATTATATATTCTTGAAGCTTTTCTTGTTACATATTCCTATAGTGGTCCTCCTATCCATTCTCACCAACCACCGTTAAATTATACATAATTGGATAACCTGGTTTTTTAGTCAGGGGTTGCAAGAAGAACAATTATATACAGGACACAGAATTTATAATATTATTTTATGATGGTCACCCAGAGTTAAATAATTACATACAGGACACAGAATTTCTAATATTATTTTATGATGGTCACCCAGAGTTAAATACAAGAAAGTGCAGGAAATCTTTCCAAACACTAAAGAACTAGAAAATCCAGCCAAGGGTCGGATCTACACCAATATCCTACATAAGTTCAGCTGAAAACCTAGGGCCCATGACAATGCCTCCCATGAGTCCAACTGGAGGTCTAGAGGCCATGACAATGACTCATGCTATGGATCTGGGCTAGGAAAACTCAAAGGTCAGTGATGGAACCTAGAAAGTCTATCCCAGTGAGGTGAAGGGTCTGTGCTAGTAGGTTGAGGTTTCTGCAGTGGAGCCAAGAAGTAACACTCAAAATAAGGACAAGGGCTGCCCTGAAAAGTACCACCGCCATCCTCTGCAACAATGAGGTCCTGAGCTCCTCTGATGATGAGAACAGTGAAGTACATGTCAGGAAGCCAGTGTGACAAATTCTCCTGGAGATTAAACAACACACATTTTCCCATACCGAGCCAGGAAGTGATGCTCAGAGTAAGGACCAGAGATCCCCAAAGTGAGCCACAGACACTCTCAGCAACAAGGTCCAGAGGTCCTCCAATGATAATGACCAAGTTCATATTGGGGAAGCCAGCATGACAAGCTCCTGCAGGAAAACCATTGGCTCCAAAATCACCTCACTCTTTCTCTCTGCATCTCTTTTATGCTGGCAACTTTCCTCAGATGAGCCATCTACAGTCAGCACCATGCTGATTTAACTCAGCTGGTATGAAGTTGACTACCAGTTTTTAATCCATAACACCTGGTTAATATTAAGTCATGTTTTGGAGTTTTATTTGTCATATAGATCTCCGTCTCTCTAACTAGATATTAAAGAACATATGTCATCTGCTTTTTTCCTAGATATCCACTGTATATGGCAATATACTATATATAAATCACAAAGCAGGTGCATGATAGGTTGATATTAAATGAATTAATAGTGATGCTATGAATCATGTTCCTCAACATTTAATTCATGTTATGTCTCAGGGTCACGTATATCCAAAAGATCTAAAATAGCAGTGGTTTTTTAAACATATTTCAAAGATATGAATGGACTACAGGGAGGATTTTACCTGTATTCACAAAGATTTCTCATTCTGATGACATGTTAATAATGTTTCAGCCTCATCTATATTATGTACAGAGTTTCATCTTATTTCTTGTCTATGGTGACTTCACCAAGAGACCACTTCATAGCAAGGAGAATGGGTCGGGTTTCCCCACGATGCCACCTCATTATTTATATAACAAGAAGCAGACTCACAGGCAGCAATTGGCAGAATTTCCTACTCCAGTATGCAAATTTTGTAGAGCTTCCCCAAAAATATCCACTGGACCTTCCTATAGTCTTCCCTGAGGATTACACTGAACACTGAGCCCAATACAGTGCTGCACATTACACCATAGAGCTGCTGGAAGCTTTCAACTCTCACTATGCACAATAGTCAAGGGAGCTATTAACATGCATCTAAGCCCAGAGCTCAATATTCTGGATGCGACTAGTGTCACAGGTTCCTTCAGAATGTGATTTTTCTTGATTCTTTTCCATTGGATGTGTGAAAGTATGAAGGAGGCTGAAGCAGTTGGAGAGGGAGGGAGAACATGTCTAGAGTGATGACACGTTTAAAAATAACATCCTGAGAAGCCCTAAGCTCTCCAGCTACAGATTCTAAATATAGTTGTGCCAACAGGAGCGATGTGCACCAGTTGGGCCTCAGAAAGCAGTTCCAGCTCCAGGTAAGATGACATACCCAGGGAGTTGGCTTACGATGGGCCATTTCAGCACTTACAGAACTTTCAATGTCAGTCCCTTCTCAGAAAACTGCATCTTCCTCAGAGCGTAGAGGAGTAATAACACATCCATAGTGAATTCCTAGCTTTAGATTACTATTAATCCTCTAAAAACTCACTTTTTTTTTAAACAAAAAGACTTTCTAGGTAATGACTTTTATTGGCAAAGGAAAAATAACCCCCAAATGCAATTAGTATTATTTCATCTTTTACATATTAGTTTTAATGTGTTTCATTTTCTTGCATTAGGTTGACCTTTTTTCTTTTTTTGTAAATAAACCTAAAAACATTGCTGCAGTAAACAGATTTTTAACACTCCAAACAATATGATAGACAGCACCCTAAGAAAGCAAAGCTCTTATTTTTACATGATTTTTACATGATTGTTTTATTTTTCCATTGTGCTCCATGCAAATGGAATTTGAATATACAATTCCCCTAAACCTCAATTAAAAGCAATCCTTTTTGAGCCCATTGTTAAAGTTGAGCATGAAGCCATCTATTATAGTTCTTGCTCACTGCATATTTATTGTGTTGAGATTTATTGCATTTTAATGTCTACATGTTCATAAGTTGATCCTCAACCAAGGCTATTTAAAAACCTCCAATGATGAGCTAACTGTAACAAACTTGCCATCTGTAACTCTGAGGAAGCAAGAGTTTTAAATTTAGTCGGTTCTTGTTGCCATTCTATTTTTTAGGCCTACCTCTTCTGTAAATTCTTTTCTACAGATTCTTAATTCTAGAGGGAAGTAGTGGGTAGATCGGGCTGACTTGTTAGCAAGCGTGGGAAACAGAAGGAATTTCTTAACTCTGACTTCATTTAGAGGTGGCAATTTAGTATTCTAATCCTAGCTCTTCCTTTCTCCCTCCTTTAAATCAAGACAGTGAGGTGTTACCCACTCTTCTGCCACTGTACCTGTGAAGGAGAGTCATTGTACTGGAATGTGCAGCAGACATGGGTACTGTCATCAGTCTCTTGTCCACTGATTCATCCACTGATTGGCAGATGAGCTGTATCACAGTAGACCTCTGCAGTATCAGCTGGGCCTTTGGAACCCATTTCTTTGCTTTAGCAGAGTCTCAAAATTACCATTTATACTGATATAATTTAGAGTCTATTCTTTCTGATCTTTGTTTCCAATTCTTTTAAAAATTCCAGTGGTTTTATCTTTCTTTTCTCATTATTTTTTCATTTTGAGTTTGCCTATTTTCATCTTCCTGTCCCTCCAAAAAATATTTAGCATAAAATTATGAAAAAACGCAAAATATTTCTTCTTAATTTTGGTCAAAATTCATTCTTTTCAATTTGGTGCTTTTGATGTTAACCAAAGTTCAACCATGAAGCACTGTCAATTTTTATTAGTTATCTTGACAGCTTCATATATCCAGATTGCTAAAATCATTTTACCAAACAAATGGGTAATAAACATCGATGAACTTGAGGATTCCTCATCTATCATTAATTTAACTGAATTTCCCCATAAATATCAATTGATTATAATAAAGACATCTATTTTAGAAATACGTATCTTTTTTTTCAAAATCATCATACTTCACATATTCCTGACTTGAATCAGTTTTCAAATGCCAGAAAGGCTTTTCTTTTCTGAAAGAAGATTCGTTAATTAAAACTGGAAAAATAACTTGGGTTAGATGAAAACTACAGATTAAATCAGTACTTAAACCTATCACTTATCCAGGATAATCACTGGACTAGTATTAAAGTGTATGTTTCCAAAAATTAACTAAGAAGATAAATCAACTTATGCCTGTTACTCATACAGAACATGAACAAAAATGACTAGATTCTGACACTTTATTTTCATTTCAGTGCACATTATAATCACAGACACTATAGAATTTTATGATGATTTATTTTGGCATTGTCAGACACACTATTCGAAAATCTGAAAACTTTAATTCACAGTTAAGATGCCCTTTCCCACTCCTAGAACCTAATTTTCCTAAGCATTTTCTTTCCTTGCCCCGTCTTTACATTTCATTAAATATGAATTATCCTGAGATAATCATAGCATTGTATACGTGTATCAAGTTATTATACTGTATTTCATAACTATGTAATATTAAAGACTAATTTTAAAATAAAGATCGATATGTTTAGAATCTGGTCTTTGTAACAGATCCCAACTGAGCCAAGCAGTGTTAAGTGAAGGGGAGGTAAAGGGGAGATGGTCTGTGAAGAAGAGGGCTTGGTCTGAACTCTACATTCCCAAAGTCCACTGTGCCCCTCAGACTGTGACTAAGGGAGCTCCAGATCCACCTGATTCAGTCTGATTCTGAGTATGACTGTCTTCCCTTTTTCTGCCCAGAGTCCTCATCTCATGCCAATCTTCCAGTTCACCTTGACTCTGATTCCTAGAAAAATTACTAGCTCTGAAAACAGGAAAGAAAGGTATTAATGGGAACATTTCTATTCCATTAACTTGGATCAATTCTGAAGTTTGTCTAATTGGTCAATCTTCATTCTAAAGATTCTGGTTCCTTGCTTTTGATCTTGCCAATGTGAAATTGCATTAAAAATAATACTGATCTATACAACTCTTAGGGATATTTAGTAGCGCTAAATAGGTAGACTATTTCTTCTCATGACTCTTAATGCTAAGGAACTACATATGAAATTAGGATCCTGAAAATAATTTTTAAAATTCCATTTTATATTTTCTTAGAATTTCTCTCTTGTATATTCATCTCTTTAGTATACATGAATGTTCAAAACTCATCCCTAAAAGGTGTTCCTAGAAATATAAAGTATGAATGCCACTGTACCTTAACCTTATTCAGTTAAAATCAAAAAATAATTTTAAACATCTTTTCAGTTGTATGAAATAATAATCTAATCTATCAAAAAGAGAACTGATCTAGGAATAAGACCAATCTACTTGTTGCCATGACCACAAACCACATGTGTGACCTTGGGCAAGCCATTTAATATTTTAGTGAGTCCTTACTTAGAAGTTACTACTGATTTTTTTTTTAAATTGATGTGTTAAGAATAGACAGTGACTGAATTTTTAATACATGCATCTTTTCCTTGACTTTTTCCATCTTTCCTCATAGAGAAAGATTTTGAGCTTTCTTTGTATAAATAAAGTTAATACTGCTTTTGGTTGTAGTAAAGGTGGTACAATCCTTTAGGAAGGACTTTGTTAGCTGTATTCATCTCTGTTCCCCCAGGACCTAAAACATAGCAGATATTTAAGGAGTTAATTAATGTGTTCTGGAAAATACATTTTCCTTGAAGAATTCTAGTGGCTAGGGGCTTTTCAATGCCGTCATCTGAAAGAATACCTCTTCCACTTTTCTATTTCTTCAATAAATATCAAAAACTAAAGCCTAATTTAGTATTCATCCTTTTAGTACAGATTGTAACTATCCGTGTAATAGTATTGCATCATATATCTTGTAATATACAAACCACACATATAACAATAGCAATGCAAAGTTCTTGATTCACCTTATAATAACAATACAAATGTTTAATTTATTTAATCACACTCATCTGAATTTTTAAATGAAAATGATTTTAAAGTTGCCATAAAATATAATTATTGCTAAAACTAATTATTTGCATGACTTTTTGATATCTTTCTTAGTAATGACAAATTTTGATAAATGTTTGATACTTATACAAAGGAAAAATCATCTGTATTCTCTTCTTGGGAGGCATGTTCTGTAAATATCAATTAGGTATTTTATTTGGTAGTGCTGATTAAATATTGTACAATGTTACTGATTTTCTGTCTACATGTTCTGTCAGTTATTGAGAGGAGGTTATTGAAATATCTGAGTATAATTTAGGATAGGTTTATTTCTCCTTTCAGTTTTAACACACTTACTTCATAAATATTAACATTTTTTTAGATGGATAAACATTTAGAGATGCATGTGCTATAGTGGTTGAGCAACTTTACACTTATGAAATGGTGTTCTGTGTCACCAGTAACAGTTTTTGCCCTAATATCAACTTTTCAACATTAGTGTAGCTATTCAAGCTTATTGATGAGTACACCATGTATACACTTTTAGTCCATATACTATTACTGATAAACTTTTTATTATGCAATAATTATAAGGGCCATATGAAATTGTACGAAGTAATAGATTCTGGGTACTTTTTATTAACTTTCTCCAATGACAATACTGCACAAGGCTAGAGCATAATATCATGACCAGCATGTAAGATATCAACAGTCTGAATATGAAACTTTTCCACCAAACCTACGAAGCCATATCATGTCCTTCACAACTATATCCATTTTCTTTTTATGCCACACTGCTCTCTAATCACAACATTCTTTATTTCTGGCAACCACTGCTCTGTTACTTATTGATAACAATTTGTATTTTCCTGAATGCTATATGAATGGAGTCATGCAGTATGTACTTTTATGGAACTGACTTTTCTATTTGGCATAATTCTCTGGAGATTTACCCAGGTTGTTGCTTAAATAAATAATTTGTCTATTTTTAATGTTGAATAGTGTTTCATGGTATTGATGTTTAAATACTTTTGCAGGTTATTAGTTGAAGGATATCTGGATTGTTTCCAGATATGGGTTATGACAAATAAAATAGCACTTTAACATTCCATGTAAATATTGCCTCTCCTCTACAATAGATGTCCAGTAGGGCAGTTGCTGTATTATATACTAATGTGTGTTTGTTTTAAGCAAGTACAAAGTTATTTTTGAAAATGGCTGTATCATTTTATATTCCCAGCAGCCACATTTAAATGACTCAATTTTTATACCTCTTACAGACTATGGAATTGTTGCTATTTTTAATTTAGCTATTCTGATAACATAGTGCTGTCTCATTGTAGTTTTATCTTTTATTTCTTCATACTTAATGATGTTTCACATGTTTTCAAATGGTTTTGATATCTGTGTATTTCTTCCAATGATATTTCTGTCCTTGATTTTTAACCTGTATTTAATTGTATTTTTGCTTACTGTAGCACATTGCAAGTTCCTCATATGATCTAGATACTAGTCCTTTATCAGTTTTCTGGTTTAAAAATATACCCTCTCTAGCCTGTTTCTTGATATTCCCTTACATGAATCGTTGGCAGAGTAAAATATTTTAATTTGAAGTCTATTTTTTTACAAAAATACTTTATAGTGATTGTGTTTTCTTCCCTTTTATTTTGCTATAGAAATTTTTATAATTTTATATTTTATACTTAAGACCAGTGATTCATTCTGACATAATTTGTGACTTTTTAATTTGATATTAACTCCTCATCTCACCATCCAATATCCTATTGCTTCATTAACATTTGTCAGAAAGTCTTTCTTACATTGATTTATTTACCCTTTTGTTAAAACTGGCATATTTTATGGGTCTATTTCTGAATTCTCTGGTTTGCCTCATTGAACTCTGTGTCTCTGGAAAAAGTCTGTGCCTTCCTACATTTTAAAGAAATCAGAGATTCAGTTTTATTTTCTCTGTGTTGGCTGTTGAACCTGGGCCTAACACATGTAAGAGAAGTTTTAACAACTAAGTTAGGACCCCAGGCTTACAATCTGGCATTCATAGGTAATTAAGAATGAGTTTAATAAGTATTCTTAAAGTTACAGATTGTCAAATTAACCAAAGACAAACAAACCCTTTAAAAAGTATTCTATTGCTAAAGCCAAGACCTTATTTTTAATAAAATAAAGTATTTGTAATGAAATGTTCCTTATATTTTCCTATCTGATTTCCATATTTTTGAGCAGAAACATGACATCCATAACCATCTCTGCAAACACAGCTAGTGGAAAACATTGCTTTTTGTAAGACAGCTTATTCATTTTCTTCCTTAAATCACTCAGATTCTGAGAATTACTCACTTTTTAGCTGTCACAAGCAAATTGAATAGATTTGGTTTCTTTTACATATTAAATGTGTATGAGAAACTAATCTACAAATCTAAAGACTCAAACAACATACTTTGGACCTTCCATTCTCTTTCCTGTGCTTTGCTTCATTGCTGGAATTCCGCCAAGGTGGGAAATTTCATCCTTAAGGTTAGGACTTTGGAACAAAACTAGGTGATGCCTCAGAGACCATGACTCTTAGTATGGAGCATGAGGCTGGATTGATTTTCCTCACTGCACTCCTAAATCTGTCCCTTTTTTGATCTCTTCAGGGCTTATGGTCACAATAGGTCTAGAATTTCCTCTGTGAGTCTGTCTCTACTTAGGAAAAACAATTTCAGGGATGATATGGGTTGTGTCTTTACTGTATCTTTACTGTATCTTTCTAAAGGTTCTGCCACCAGTTGCTATTGCTATCAGGGACCAGTAGCCAGTATGGGCCAGGAGAACCAGCCAGCCATGCCTCAGCATGGCTGCCACCATCAGGGGCATCTCAGTATACCTATGCATGTATGGAAAAGCCTGCCCCACATGCTACTGCCTCCCTGGAAACCTAGGTCAGGGGAAAACCAGGTATCTGGCCCATTCTTCTACACCACAGACAGGCAGCCAACACAGAAAGTACCTAGGAGATCTCAGGAAAATGTCAAGATGAGGTAACAAAAGGAAATCTCAGACCTCCAGCCCACATAGAACAAGTCTAGGAGGCAGAGACATGGAAAGAATTTAGAAGTTACACACCTGAAATTTCTGAAAAAATATCAGCTGAAGTAAAGAAACAAATTTATGAGACTATGAAAGTAATCAGATCAGAAATAATACCTCAGGTAAAAGAAGAAATGACAAACACAATGAAAAAAATTGCTAAGTATATCTAAAGAAGGCATAGATTAAAAAAAAGGGCTAATGTTGGAAATCTTGAATGAACAATATAGGAAAGAATTACAGTCCTTGAAACAGTCAAAGAGATATCCAGGTAATTAAAAACTCCACTGAAAGCTGGCAAAACCACAAGAAAGAAACTGTATAGACTTTCAGACTTTGAGGACAGAATAGTAGCTAGCAATTGTGAAAGGAAAGATCTTTTAAAAATAACAAGGAACCAGGAAATAACAATTCAATGACTGCAAGATGACACAAAGAAAAATAATTTAAGAATGATAGGTGTCAGCAAAAAAGCAAGGGACAACACAAATTACAGAAAAAGATTATTCACAGAAGTAAAAGCAGAAAACTTCCCAAGCATGGGAAAAGTGCTTGACATACAAATAAGTGAGGCATATAAAACTCCAGCTAGCCATAACGAAAACAAATCTACACCCAAACATATAATAATTAAGATCTCTACAAGAACAAAATATTAAAGCCTTTTAGAGAAAAGAAACAGATCACCTATAAAGGAAAACTCATCAGAATCACAATGGGGAAAGTGGGGTGGGGGTGACAGGAGAATAGCATGACAAAGATGAGCCAGTGCATGTCAGTTGTAACCATTAAAGTAGATGGCCTCAATTCATGAACAATAAGAAACACAGCCAGAGTGGATTGGGAGATAGGATCCATCAGTATGTTGTGCACAAAAAGCACATTTGACTCAAAAGGAAATTCATGGACTGAAGGTCAGAGGAGAGAGGACAATGCTCCATGTGATGAGGACCTAGTAAAAGCAGAGGTAACTTACCCATCAACTGCAGAATGGATAAGAAAGATATGGTATTCTCATACAACGGAAAGCTATTCAGGTATAAAGGATAATCTCAAGGCTTCTGTAGGTAAATGGATGCCACTTGAGATCACGCTCATGGGTGAAATGGTTAGGACTCACATGGGTGAACACTGTGTTGTCTGCCTAGTATAAAACACTGAAGGATTTAGTGGGATCCAAAATGTATATTAGGTATTATAAAAGTGAAGGGGAGGAAACATTTAAAAAAGGGAAGGTGGCTAATTGTTAATTGTTAATTTCTAACTATTTTTTTTTAAATCCTGTATTGTTTGGTTTGGTTTGGTATTATTATGTTTTATTTTGTTTCATTTTATTATGTCTGATGGCATGGGCAGCTATTTTAAAGATAACAAGAGGCATTATAGTAGCCATTGTTGATTTCCTATTATCTTGTTTTGAAGTCTTGTATCAGTTTCATTGTTTTGTTTTGATTGGTCTTATTCTGTTTCATTTTGTTTGGTTTCATTTTCTTTAAAATTTAAAAAAACATATATTTTGGTATAGGAATTAACTTAGACTGATTTTAACTAAATGCATATAGCTACTCCCCAAAAATTAGTCAAAAACAATCAAAATGTATATCTTTTTTGAGCTCTCTGCCACATATTATTACACACTAAAACAGGACATGTGTTATTGTTGATTTCCTGAGTCACTTAAGCATAATGTCTTTGTCAAAGCAATATGTGCAAAGTTAATACTGAATGTCACTCACATGTGGGCTGCAACAATGACTACCATCCCATCTATATAACATATTTGGCTCAGCCCTTGAAAGAATGCTGGGAAATTCAAGCGTGCAAGAGGACATTTGTCTCAAAAATCACTTGATAATATTTTAAATAATATATAAAATACTTTTAATATAATCCCTTTTCTTCTTTTGTTTTCTTTTGCAAATTCTTTTACAATATCCTTAGTGTCACATTGCTGTGCCAGAAAGCCACACACCTGACAAAACAGATATAGATTAGTGGTTTTTAATCTAGAGACAGCATGGGCATAATAGACATGTTATTATTAATATCATATTATTAATGTCTCTGCCAGCCAAAGCTCATTAAATCTTTATTGAGTGACCCTGTGAGCCAAGGTTCTGTGCCATAACTCTGTCTCAAAAGACATGAAATTGAAGAAGAAAAAGAAACCACAATATTCACGATTATCATGTCTTCAACTAGGAGGAATTAATATGAGTAACCTTTGACATCATGGAAGTTCTAATTAAGTTGGAAAATGTCAAGAAAAAAATACAATCAAGTTTATATGTACTTAAGCTTTGGTATTACTGCTACATAAAATAGGACACTCAACTCCAATGCTATATACTGAGCAATCACTAAATGCACCAACAGAAAACCATTTTGTTCTGCCCATCTTCAACATCCTTAACATGCACAGGAAAATACAGATTCTCATACTTGAAAGTAGTCTTTCAAAATATCAAAGTTAGAATCTTTTCCAAACTTAGAATTCAAAGCAAAATTTTCACCTTGAGGCATTTTACCAAATCTCTTGCCATAAAGTTGTATTAATTAGTCTTCTACTCCAGAATACAAATTTGTACTACTACCTTGTAGAGATACAGGATCTCACAAATTCTTCTATAATCTAGAACATTTGAATAGTTTTCCAAAGGTCATATATTGACTGACACACTTCCCTGATATCTTGACAGGAAATCAGCTTTTACTTCACAAGGTAAGCAGATAATGGAAGTGTACAATATGTGAATTTTCCAATCTATAGAGTGGAAACACTTCTGGAGATGAAATCAAGAATGAAAAATGTTAAATTTTCTGAATGATAAGTATTTTAAAACAATGATGAATGGTTTGAAGATTATTTCTTTCTGATAAATTTAAAATATTAATAAATGAAAATATTCTTGCTGATAAAAATAATATATATATTCTTGCTGATATATACATATAATATATATATATTATATATATATATATATATTCTTGCTGATAAAAACAATATAACTTTGGCATTGCCAAATGTGAACTTAAGGTATAAAATGAAATAATAGAGACTGAAATGAAGAAAAGTTGTGGTAAAATATTTTTACACTTTCAATTAAAAATATCTTGGTACATGTAGAAGTTAATCTTCATCAAGATCTTTACAATGAAATATCCTAAATATTTTCTAAACCATGGCTATAAGAAAATTTAGAACAGGTTGATATTTTGGAGACAGGAAACCTCAGATATTTGAAATAGCAGTTTACAAGAAAAGAATCTGAAGGTAATGCAGAGTAGTTGAACAAACAGGATAGTAGACTCAAGAAGATACAATGAGAAGAAGGTAGTTTTGAGAGCAAAAGTATTTATCTTTTATCCAAGTCCTGCACAACATAATGCAGGACTCACTTAACACAATATTAGAATTCAGCAAAATTTACTTGTAGATGTATTGATTGATGTGCATTTCCAAAAATGTGTTAGGTCAACTTAACCATTTTCCCTGACCTTTGTTCTGCTTACTAAGTATAACATTTAAAAATATAGATTGTTAGTACTGACTCTGAAGGGCTGTAGTTTAAAAAGTTACTCAACGCAGAACAAGAGTTCAAGAAAAAAAAGAAAAAGAAAAAGAAAAGAAAGAAAACTACAGGTCAATCTCCTTGGTGAATATAGATGCAGACATTTCAACAAGACACAAACAGAAGGTAGCAAATTAGTAAAATATCATACATTGTGAGCAAGCTTGTTTTGCTCAGGGATCCAAGAATGGTTCAACATGCATAAATTAATAAATATAATACAGCACATAAACAAAAGCAAGGACAAAATCATATGCTCACCTTTATAGATGCAGAAAAAGCCTTTGACAAAATTCAACATCTATTCTTGATTAGAAATACCTTAACTCATACTGATAAAAGTCATATACAAAAATCACTACTAACATCATACTAAAATTGAAAGTACTTCTTTTAAAATCAGGAACAAGCCCAGGGTATCCATTCTTACAACTGCTGCTCAGTATGGTAGTCAAATTTTAGCCAAGAAATCAGGAATAAGAAAAAATAAAATGGATACATATAGAAAAGAAAGAAATCAAACTATACTTATTCACAGATGACATGATCTTTTAAATAGAAGAACCAAGAAACTGCACCAAAAAACTGTTAGATTTACTAAACAAATTTAAAAATGAAGCAGAATACAAAATGTATGTAAAAGTCAATAGCATTTATGTACATCAACAGTGAACCCGGTGATAAAAAATATCAAAAAAAGAATCTCACGCATGTAGATTTTAAAAATTAAATATGCAAGACTTACCTAACCAAGAAAGTGAAAGATTCTTATAATAAAAACTATAATGCTCTGAAAAAAGAGAATGGAGAGGACATTAGAAAATGGAAAGATATCCCCTGTTCTTGGGTGAGTAGAACTAACATTGTTAAAGTGTCCATATTATCAAAACTAACATATAGATTTAATGCAATCCCAATCAAAACAGTAACAATATGCTTCACAGGATTATAAAAGTAAATCCTAAGACTTAGATGTAACCAGAGATACCCATAATAGCCACAGCACTCTTGAGCAACAACAGTAAAAGAGGGCAATCATAAACCCAGATCCCAAATTATATTACAAGCTACAGTGATAAAACAAAAACAGCATAGTCCTAACACAAAACAGACATGTGAATCAATGGCGCAGAATTGATTATGCAGAAACAATCTCAGCTACACTTAGTCATCTGATCTTTGAAGAAAGGGAGAAAAATTTTTGCTGGCAAAAATGACAGCCTCTTTAAAAAATGGTGCTTGGGAAACTGGTTAGTCATATGAAGAAGATTAAACCTCTGTACTAAAATAAAACCAAAATGGATTAAATACATTAGTATTAAAATAGAAATCTTGAAGCTTCTGGGAGATAAAATAGGTAAAACTTGAAAACATAGGTGTAGGCCAGGACATTCTGCACAAAACCCAAGTGACACAAGAAATAGTACCAATGATAAATAAATGGGAACTTATTAAATCAATAATCTTCTGCACAGCAAAGGAAATAACCTGTAGAATAGGAAAGAGACAAGACAGTAGTGAGGGGACCACATAGAGAATAGGAAAAATTTTTGCCATCTACTCCTTTGACAGTGGACTAATATATAAACAATGCAAAACAAAATAAAAACTTCATCAAAAAGTAGGCCATTGAAATGAATAGACACTTTTCAGAAGGGGAAAAAATGATGAATAATTATAAGAAAAAATCCTCAGTATCTTTGCTATTGGAGAAATGCAAATTAAAACAGTGAGATTCCATCTTCTCTCAGAGAGAACAGCTATCATCAACAAATCAACTAATACCAAACACTTGCAAAATTGTGGGAAAAAAAGAATATCGCTGTATTGTTGGTCAGAATGCAAACCAGTACAACCACTGCGGAAATTAGCGTAGAGATTCCTCAAAAGAATAACAATAGAAGTTCTATTCTACTTAGCTGTTCCCTTTCAAAGTAACTTCTTGAAGGAATTAAAAGCATCATATAAAAATACACGCATACCAATGCCTACAGCACAATTCAAATTTTGGAAGTAGCCTATAGGCATATCAACAGATGAATGGAAAAATGAAATGTGATATATAATAAACAATAGAGTACTAATGAACCATAAAGAAGCTTACATTTGAGTCATTTGTCAGAAAATGGATGCATCTTGAGACCACTATTGACTGAAATAAATCAGACATAGAAAGTTATATATCACGTGGTTATTATTACATAAAAACCCAAAATATAAATCATTTAAAGAGCAAATTAAAGATGATATGAAGTAAGGAGGTACACTTTGTGGAGATGGAGATGGTATCTGATTATAGAAGAACAGGAGGGTGAAGGGAAGAAAGAACAAGTAAAAATGATTAAGATTTAATATTTATAGGCACCAATTCCCCAATATGAAGATAGTTAATATGTATTACAAACATATATTAATAAAAATAGAGTACTAAATAGTATTCTATTACTAAATAGAATGCTAATCCTGACTCTAAATTTTTAAAAATAAGTTTAATTGCTTTCCAAATGCTTAAATTTAGGAAGACTCTCTTTGTATTGTTACTTAACATATTGCACATTCTTTCCCTCCTCCTGGGTATTTTATTCTGGTACATGTTATAGGGAACTATTTTAATGGTAGAAACAAAGTGAACTGAAATCTATGCAAATATTGAATAACCTGAGACTGCGTGGATAAATATCTGTGCTTTTCCTGATAGTCATTTCAAGTATTATAAGTTACCTTAAATTATCTTGACAAATAACAAATAGCTAATTACAAGTTACTTTCTGCTTCAGGTTATTCCCTTTAGTAATTTACATTGAACAGTACTTTGTCTAAATAAGGACCTGTAATGCATTTATCATACCAACTTTGTGTTACTATTTACCTATTTCCTGTCTTAAATTTCTATCCTTGTGTGGTTTCATCTGTTATTATAAACACTAATTGCATTCATAGTGAGATTACTTGCTACTCTTTTCCTTCATAATAATATGAATGGTGCTATGCTATGTACCCTAAACCTCATGTGCTATAGGCATGTTTGCCAGCTAATAGACTTTTGGGGAAGTGATTGGATCATAGGGACTCTAATTTCACCATTGGGATTAATCCATTGATGAGAACAAAATTCAATGGCATCCTTAGGAAGTGACTGAAACAGGAATGGGGCCTAGTTGAAGGAAATGGATCACTGGTCATGACTTTCAGGACTATACCTGTCCCTGATCCCTTTCCCTTTGTCTCTATTTCTTGGCCACGTGAGGTGAGTCACTTCCCTGTATCACAGTCTTCAGCAACAGAACTAAAAGCAATGGATCTGACTGAGCATTGACTGAAACCTCTGAAATCATGAGCCAGAATAAACATTCCTTGCTTTATTCTCAGTTATTCAGTCACAGTGATGAAAAGCTGACCAACACCAATGACAAATCTGCTCCATGTAACATAGGAAGCTGCTCAAGTCTGCACCTAGATAATTCAATATGACTGGAGTAAAACACAGTTATCAAGTCTATTTGATTTCTTTCATTTTTGGACAGTAGTTACTTTCTGTTCTCATACCTTCATTATAGTCTTCTTCATACTAATTTTTGACTAATTACTTAGTTTTCATTTTTAATGATAAAATAGAAGAAAATCAGAATAGAATTGAACTTTCAGATAGTATCATTAGCCATTCAAAATCCTACCTTCCTCTATCCTGTAACAAATTAGCTTCCCAAACCTTATCTAAAACTTGCATTACATGGTATCACTTCATGCTTACTAAAGAACACTTTAGTTTCGC
Source organism: Cuniculus paca (assembly GCA_004365215.1). Taxonomy (NCBI): domain Eukaryota; kingdom Metazoa; phylum Chordata; class Mammalia; order Rodentia; family Cuniculidae; genus Cuniculus; species Cuniculus paca. The sequence continues at coordinate 23,763 of RJWT010007875.1, forward strand.
TTTTATTTTTACTTTTATCTATGGGTTTCTCCAGTAAGCTTCTTGGTTTTGGTAAATGGCTACTCTGTCTTTCTTGTATCTTAGGGGTAAACGTAAACTTGTAATCATTATTGTCTCATGTCTGTTCTTACACCACACATAAATCATCATCAAATCACATATCCATAGTTCAACTAAGGTTTATACCTTAAATGTTTCTTAATTCAGACACCTACAGCCTTTTGACTGGATGAAAATTGCTGCCTCCAAACATACGTCCTCCCAAGTCCCTTCGTTTTATTATCAATGAAGTGGTCAAAATGATTATTTTAAAGTACAGATGAAATTGTTTCTCCTCTGTAAGAAAATTCTCCAAAAAAAATTCTTGGTTTTTTTTTTTGACATCTAGGCATCATCTCTTACTGTTAACAAAAACACTGAAAACAAAAAAAATGGAAACATCTTTTGTATAACTTCCTGTGGTTAGTATGTAAAAATCTCAGTGTCTACCTAAAATAATCAGGGTATTTTAAGATTGATTCACTACCATTTTCTGGAAAACCATTCAGATAGTTTCTTCTGCATGCTACCTTTATTGGTAAACTGAATACCACTCTTACAGTTATTTGCTAGTGGAAGTATGAAATAGCGATCTGGGATCTGGAGCAAATCATCACTGCTCCATAACTCAATTTCCTCAATTATAAAAAGTGTATCATTTATAAATCATAAAATCAAAACGTATGATGTCAAATACCTGATAAGTTTACTGTAGGGGTTTTCTATTACTACCATTATTACTGTCTCTGACATTCACTTATTCTATACTACTAATGTTCTAAATGTGTGTGACATCTCCTGAAATTTTAAAAACATATTCACATTTTTTAACCTTCTGAGGCCTAAATATTGCCTCAGAAAATACAACAAAGTTATGTGAAGATACATATTCAGAGCAGTAGTGGGATTTATTTCTAAAATGGGTTTCTTTTGTTTACCATATGCAAGCAGAACAGAGAATACAGACAGAAGATCAGGAAAAGTTGTCTGGAGGGAATCAGTAAGTAGCTAATGAGAACATATCAGGTTCTTGGAAGGCCTTGATCTATTAAAAGCTAAAATGACATCTTGGTTTATGGAAAGATGACTTCACCCATAATTTTTCCTGTTAAAGAAAAAAGATATATCATGTCCATATACAAGTATTCTCTCAAACTGCTTTTTTTGGTGAACTTGTTATGTAACTTTGGTTAAGCTAGTTAACTCTGTGTTACCATTTCTTCATCTATAAAACACTGATGGTATACCTTCACTTATTTTATACGGTACAAACTGTGATATAAGGATAAAACCAGGTATGGTTTACAAAATTTCTCTGAAAAATATAAAACATTTGTAAAATGATAACCACTGTCGGTTTCAGGGATTAGATACAAAGGTTTTTGTTGCATAAACATCAGGAAATTACCTCACCAAATACTAGAACGTATACACATTTTAAATTATGAAATAAATTCAAAGATAAATTCATCCTTTTGGTGCTGATTCTTTATTTTTAAATGCAAATCTCATTTTTTAGAAAAGAAATGGCCATCATTTGTTATGAGTATATATCAGCTTTATGAAGGGGCTGTGTTAAGAGATAATATATCTTAAGTTACGTAAAGATGACTTCACTTCTAATGTTTCCTATTAAAGAAAAGCATAAGCTATTTGTAAAAAAATTTTCTTCTATCAGGGATCAAGAGTTAGATCAAAATAATTGTATCATTCAAACAATAATAAACAAAACAAGCTTAGTTTCAGAGAGATACCTATTGCATATCAGACGCTAGAAGAATTTTTAAAATATAATACTTAGGATTTTTAGTTTGTATTTACTCTGCCCTAATCTCCTTAGTACACATTCACAATATTTTGTTGTTGTTATCTATTTGCTTTTTTTACTTTTTCTACTATCTTAATTTATTATACCAAAAACAATGGAGTGATACATGTTTTTAGAATTTTGTTTACTTTCTACTCAAGTTTGACAATAAGAGAACTTTGCACATTTTGGTTTCTCCTCCATTTGGCATATATGGATTTTTGTGCACATATGGTACAACATCATTAAGTTTAACTCTTTCTCTATGAGACAGCATTGCAGAAAATGGAAGCTGAAACATCCAGAATTTGAAGAAATGCCTTCGGTTCAGTAGTTGTCCTGTAGGCAGAGATAAGAATACAAAAAAATATGACTTATCAGGGAACTCTATGTAATTCAAACAAGTCATCTTTACTTTAAAGAATAGAAATCGAAAATAATTTATTCAGACTAGCACAGAATCTTAGAAAAAATGCTTGCATTAGGAAAAATGGGCAAGTTTTTATTGTGTATTTTACTGAAATTTTCAATTATTGTCTGAAAAATCTTCTTTGCCTTCTTAAGGAAAGTAGCAGAGAAATACTCAGTTCTAAACTACCAACCAATGTTTTGCAGTATATGATACTGTTACTCTTCTAAATATTCTGATTGGGTAATAAGTGGTCATCTGATTCAATAAGCATTCATCTTTGTTTGGAATGTTCACTGACCTATACCTAATGAAGAATACCAACAAAAAAAAAGTTCAACACATCGATTGTTTCTTTTTTTCTTCCCAGGAATATGAAATAGAAGTTTAACTGTAGGAGATAAAAGTCATATGGAAGACTCAGAGATATCATAATCACTATGTATATGAAATGTTGATATGGTAGAAGTAAGGTAATTTGGTTATGGGAATGATGAAAGTATAGGCACATACCTTAGAGTTTCATCATGTTAATGAAGAATAGTAGAGTCAGGATTCATCCCTGCAGGTGCTGAAGTTGCACAGAATAAGTAGAATTAAGTCCAGCAACTTCCTAAATGCCCTACCTTGTGTTTAGGTATCTTCAGGTTCCTCCTCTGAAGGAACTCACTAGGGAAAACATAAGAAGAGGCAAGAGAAAAATGACCAACCTATGTCAGGAAATCTGGAAAGACTTTCACAGGAAATCAGCATATTGAAGAAAGGTCTTAACTCCAAGGGTTTTGCATCATTATTTGCAATAGCAAATATTTATTTGCAATAAAAAATAAGCAAGGCATCAATTGACAGATGATTGGATAAAGAAAATACGAATATGCACTATTATTTGCCACTTAAAAACTAAAATCATATCACTTACCTCAGCGTGGATGAAGTTGAAGGACACTATGTTAAATAAAATAAACCCAGCATAGA
>RJWT010007876.1:0-27004 GCA_004365215.1 Cuniculus paca
CAGCCTGGCTGAGGCAGTGAGGTGGCAGGCCGCATTCGCAACAGGGACCCCTCTGTGTACTATGTGCGCAAGCGGACTCAGGAAGGAGCTCGTGGCAGTCTTTGCCCCCAACGATGCTGTCCACCCCCTTCCTCTGGAGCTCAGGTTGAACCCCCTGGGCATGGGGCCCAACACCGCCCTGTCCCCACATAGGTGGCCCAGATGCTGCTTTCCACCTGGAGTTTTCTCAGTGCATATTTCTTGGCTTCTCTACAGCATGGGACCTTTTGGATCACCCTCTATCTTACAGCTCTTTCTCCCTTGGTCTCTGTACTGCCACTCTCTCCTGTTCTCACTCCTGGACTCGTACTCCCCTCTTCCTCTTCTCTCTCTGCTGCCTGGGCTCCTCTGACCTTTCTGAGGGTACACTGTTCATCAGATAGCAACAACCCAGCAAAAGAGGACTGGCCTCGATCAGGAGTGCCATACTTCTTTTTATTACTATTATTCTAAGTGGGGTGACATTCATGTAACATAAAAGTAACCGCTTTAACACTGCACCCCAGCAGCACTTAGGACTTTCAACAGTGTCATGCAACTATTCCCACTAAAACACGTCCCCAGATACTTCTGTCGCCAAAGGGGACCCTGAATGCATGCAGTAAGCAGCCACTCCCTATTCTCTTCCGTCTCTGTGGATTCACCTGCTCTGGGCATTTCAAGGTTCACACCCGGACAGCACGTGTCCCTGTCACGGACCCTGCCTTGCGACCTGCAAACTTTCCCTTGGCCTCCCTCCTCTCTCACCTGCAGTCTCCTCCTCTGCTCTCGGTCGCATTCTTGCAATGTGAGTCAGGCCTTATCACTCTTATAACTTCCTAACTGGTTTTTCAAAATCAAGCCACTTCTAATTCGCTTTAAAATTTCTAGAAGCAAAGTTTACACACATCAATTCTTAGTACTCTCCAGCTCTGGTCAAATTCCAGACCACCAAACTGCAGGTGGAAGCAGCCAGGACAGGACCGTTTTCCTGCCACTCTAGCTGTGGTGAGATCCGCTCCCTGCCCCCGCCCGAGGCTCCTAATGCAGCAGTAATGCTGTTCCTCTTCACTCTCCTCCGTCTCTTAACTGCTTATTCTTTCCTTTCCAAACTCTGTCCTTGCTTCAAGATCCAGTGCTCCACTCCATGAGGTTTCCCCTTTCCATCTCCCAAGTGGATTTTGAATTGCCCTTTTCTTCCAACTGCCTGTGGGAAATTGTATGCAGTGTGCTGTGTCTTCTGTGGGATATAAATTCCTTAAAGGAAGGATGGTCCTTTGAGTCTTCACAGCCCAGCCTTGCAATTAGTATGAATTCATGAACTTACTGAGCAATAAACAGTAAGTTTGGAATTTGGAGGCACACGCTGGTTGCCCCCAGCCAAGTCAAGGAGTATGTCAATCACTTATGGCTTGGTGAGGTATCACAGCTGGCCTCCTTCCTCCCCTAACTGCTCCTTAAGAGATGTTGGTCCTTTTTCAAAGGCAGTAGAGGGAAGAGGAGGTGACAGCATATTATCTGGCATCTGTATCAAACAGGGCAAGACTTACAAAGTTTCCCTTTTGGAACTCAGAAACTTCTCCATACTGAAGAAAATAATTTTTCCCGCAGTAGCCCATTTACTCCAGTAGAGCTCTACAGGATGGATGTGCCCGCGCACATAGGTTGGGCTTAACCTTTTTGCCAGCCTTTAGGGTGTTTGTTTACACATGAGTCTTCTTGCCCATCTTGTAGGAAGGAAAAAGCCCTGCTTTCTGTCTTGGAGATGGTCTCTGAGGGTTTAGTGCCAAGCCATTGTCTAAAGGACACTGAGAGCTGTAAAGATGTTTCTCACACGGCTCTGCGGGCTGTGGAATGAGGCTCTCTGTGGACTTTAATGGGATTTCTCTAGAAAAGCCAGTGTAAGCGGCTCTATCTGAGGTAAGGGACCCTTTGTGAAGGTGTGGCTTTTTAAATTTAAATTTTTTTTTATTACTTTTCATGTGTATGTCCCTCCACGTACCTTATTGGGGAAGGGGCAGCCTGGAGAGCAAACCACAGTGTGTTGATGGGTGCCCTACCTTAAAATGAATGATATGTCCTTTGGAGACAATGCCCATGTCTTTCAAGTCTTCTTCGTCCAGAAGCAGCAGCCGCTTGCCTGTGATGTTGTTGTCCTTAAACAGGCTTGCATAGCCACTCATCTCCACCGAGGAGTCACCTGGCGGGGGAAGGAGAAGGCAGACGGAAATGAGACTGCCACGCCCCAAACAAAGTTAACTCCATGAGTAAGAACGTAACTTATGCCACTTGCCTTTTCTGACGAGCTGCTGAACCCAAAAATACTGTGAAGAGAGGACATACATGGTTTGGAGGATTGACACATAGTGGCCATTCTTAATAGTAAAACACAGTTTTCAGAATGTGACATGTCTCTCATTCCTGGCTAAGCCACAAAGGGAAGACGAAGAGTTTCCGTTTGTAGTTTTAAAAATCAAGCTTTCAAATTGGAGACATTTCTTCCTTTGGAGGCCGAGGACAGTTGAAGGGCTTCCCTGGAGGGTATTTTAAAATCTTTTCAAGAGGGTTCTTACAGTGATCTCCCCCGGAAGTGCCAGTGGTCCCTGGATGGCCCGGGGCAGTGGTTCTAGGAACTGTGTAACAGGGACTACAAAGCAGTGGACAGAGAATGAGCTCTCTGTTCCGGGCCTGTCTGATCATGACACAGCCACATGGGTCTGGGCAAGTCCAAGCGTGGAGCTTGTTGTGTAGTTGGACCCAGTGACCCTTAGTCTTTGGATATCACTTGGTGCCTGCTCACTGTGGCCTCCATGTTGGGTGAAGCCACAAAGACAGGAGGCCGGACTCAGCCCCTCTCTCTGGGGAGCGCTTGACCCTGGAATTTTACTGAAATGCCCTGGAAGCCACTCCACCTCAGAGCAAAAACTAGAAGTAACTGTCAGAACTCAGTGATTTTAAAACAATTTCTTTTCAAAGGAGGTGAGTCAACTTTTTGGCAGGGGATAAAGGGACTGTGTGCAGGCCTGGGAATAAAGGAGAACTTAAGTCCTCTTTCCATGGTAGGCAGGGCTGGCAGGAAAGTCGGGATTACTGGGGATCAGTGAATGGGAAGAAACAGGCAACTGGTGCCAGGTTTCTCACACTGCAGAAGCCAAAGAGGTTTTCCATCTCAAGCGTACAAAGGGCAGAGAGGGGAATGCCCTGGCTCACAGACCCAGCTGAATTAAATAAAACCACCTTCTGAGGAGTTTCTAGTAGTAAGTGTGTCCCCTGGGGTGGGGCCTGTCCCTGCTAAGCTAGTGTTCCATCTTGGTTTTCTTCTTCATTTAATGAGACCCTTGAGCTTGTAAACTGGGCCTGGACAGGCGTAAGTCTCAGTGGTCTCTGATCAGGAATTCTCATGCCTGTTTTGTCACTTAGGAAACAGACATGGAGATGTAACAGGCTAAGGAGGAATGTTGTTCTTCAAGGCAGCTACCCAGAGTATGGAGTGTAAGATTTTTCTCAAACTCAAGTACCTGCCCACATCTTCCTAGCCACATGGACTCCTCTGGCTATGGCAGCAGAGGATGCCCGGGTGCAGTGTGGCTATTCTTCCTGCGACAGGCTTAAGGACAGCCAATGTGACACTGTCATGTTGTGTGCAGGCCTAAGTGGGAAGGACACACAGGGCAACCCCAGCCCAGCACTGCCTTTAGCAGATTCTTCTTCACCATGGTTCAGTCTATGCCTGGGTTTTAAGGAAAATTTTTGTTTTTTGTTTCTTTTTTTCCCTGTCTTTTGGAGACAGGGTCTCACTATGCAGTTCAGGTTGGCCTTGAGCTCACTTTGTAGCCCAGGCTGGTTTCTAACTCGCAAAGATCCTCCTGCCTCAGCCTCCCGAGTGCTGGGATTACAGGCGTGTGTCACCACACCTGGCTTTTGGAAAGTTTAAGATCAATTTATTTCTCAAATTTGTTCATTTGGTTTCCTAGGTCATTGGTTTCATTTTGTTGTTGCTATTTTTTATTGTATTCTGGAGTATTTTTAGAGTCAACAGGAAGGTGGGATCCTTTTTACAAGATTGGAGGAGATACCTGCATTGCTGTTGAGTTTGCAATCATTATTGAAACCAAAAAATAGTGAAATTTGTCAACTTCTGCTAGTTAGACTTCCCTATGGCCTAAATCCTTCCAAGTGCATTTTAGACTTGTAGACAAATGTCTGAAATACCTGCCCAGGCTCAATGAGGCATCAACAGAAGCAGCTTACCACGTCGTCTTCAGTCCATGCACTAATCTCAAAGGAAGGCAGCAGCTGCGTGGGAAATATGAATGAAATGAAAAAACGAGTAATATTATCCTTGTCTTTTTGGTTTATCCTCTGGGGTCCCTTAGCTCAAGTGCTGCTCTGGCTTGGTTCCTCCTGCAGGTTGGAAGAATGGGAAAGAATTTCCCTGCCTTTGAGCAGTTCTCAGTGCTCCAAGGATTTTGACTCCAGAAGCCAGTAAACACACAGCTATTGTACTTTGTGAGCTGTTCCAGGCAGGACTTTGCACAACTTGGTATATTCTTCTCTTGGTCCTCGGCACACCAGGAATGGTCTTACATCCCATAATGGGGTTGTGGTAGTCAGGGAATTCCTGACATTAACCAGGCACCAGGGCTTTCTTCAGAATTCTCAGCCCATAATATGAGGTTCATTTATCAATGAAAATTCCAAACCAACCCCTTGATAACCAGATGATTTATTATACCTCTTTTCACAGGGAGATTTCTAAGTGGTTTAAATATCTCAGTTGCACTACATTCACAAAACCAAGTTTGGGGACCCATAGAGGAAGGACACGTGGAACTGGAACTGTCCTAAGAAGCCCAGGTGTAGTCACCCTAACACAGCTTAAAACACCTCCCCACCAGGTGCACTAGCAGGAATGCAGCCTTTGCAGAGCACTCAGCCCGAACCATCCTCACAGCCAAAGAGCTTCTCACTTCAGGATATGCCTCATGGTCACAGGCTAAATGATTCCTGCTTACATACTTGAAAAAGACTCTGTGTTCTATGGCTACAATTAGTTTGGTAGAGTCAGCTTTGACTAGCTTTTTAAGTTGCTAAAATGTTTGGGGGTACATATGAGATAACACGGTACAAGTATCACCCAATCTGTTACCAATAATGGTTTTTGGTGGGTGACTTAAAAAGAAGGTGAATTTGGTTGCTTTAACTATAATGATCACAGGGTGGCTGAGTTAATCTTTCTAATCTCTATTTATTTTGTACTCTCATACTCAAAACTCTGCTAGCAAAGATATGGCCCCTTCAAGGAGCTTTTAGTAGAGTTGAGGGTGAAACAGGTGTGGTTTATACACGGGGGAGTCCAAGATAGCCTTCATCATGGTTTCCTCAGTGCCTAGCATACACTACCTGGCATGTTGTTGAGTCATTTTATAGAATGAAAAAATCGAAGAGTCCACGTACTACAACGCTAACTTCTCTGGCAAAGAGTTCAAGGGGTATGGGTATACAAAGCCTGATGTATTCACTAAGTGTTCCATAGCAGGACACAGAGAAATGGAAGGCATAATGGCTTGAGCTGGGTACTGCAGGACTAGGCAGAGAGGTGATTCCAGGTGAAGGGAAGATACAAGGCAAAACACTGGCAATGTGGGAGAAGGAAGGAGAGGAAGAGGATGGATACTGCATGTTCACTTCAGTGGAGCACAGAATTCAGTGAGCTCATGTTGGAGGAAGAAGGGGGAAATGAAGCAGACTCGGGGATGGAGGAGTTTCTCGTTTTAAAAAAATTCTGCTATTTAATATATTTGTAGAGTTTGAGTAGTACAGTCAAGGTGCAAGGATATAAAGTATATGCTTAAATCAGTATCATTCTATGAATACTCTACTACCCCACATGCCTTGATTCCCTCAGGGTTGCCCCGTCCTCCTCTGAAACACCTGAGGTATGTAGGAATCATCCAACACATGCACCTGCTTTAACAATGCGGCAAGGAGAAAGACTTGAGGAATCAAAGCTAAAGCTGAACTCGATCAAAGAAAATATATAAGTTTTATTTTCTCATAGAGCAGCTGGATACAGTTGCAGAAACATGTCATTCCCTTCTCCCATCACAGGCAAAAATATGAAACGAGGAACTTTTTGATTAATTCAAGAAACACCAGACTGCATTACAGAAATATTTCTCTGCATCAAGGCTGGCTTTTACAGGAAATGGGGTGTGTATGGTGTTTTGATTTTTATATGATTTCCAAATGTTGTGCCAAACAAAATTGAGAAACAACTATTTCTTGAATAGAATAAAGGCTGCAAATGAAACCAACATCCTTGGCTTTAACGTCAAAAGGAGAGAAGAGTTCTTGCACTCTGTAGATGGGTCATCGACATGGCACTAAGGGAAAGACACTGGACTCAATCTGATACTCACTCCTGCAGAATTCTCTGCATGGTGCTTATAAAGATCAGTGAGAAGAAGGCTGGAGCCAGGCACTGCTGCAAGACGGTTTGGATTTGGCAAAACAGGGATAAGAGTTAATGATCTCCAGCCACAAAGTGGCTCACCATTTCTTTTATGTTTCTGTGCCTTCTTAACATATCAGTGTATCTGCTGCAGGATGAGTTCTAAGTCTTTCTGTCCTTCTTCAGGGATTAAAAAAGTCTCCCATCACTTTACAAATTCGTTATTTACACTCCAACTGACTTCGGGAAAGAAAAGATAACACTCATGTGCATGTGTGTGACAAGGATTCCTTCAAAGGATGTTGCAGGTTCAATCTAACAAAGATTTTATATACACAGCAACACATAACAAAGGGATTTACTGTCAAAACGTTTATTGCAAAATGGAGTCTTAGAACAAAAGAAAGCAAAGTTCACATCAAAATGAAATGTATGACACCAACTTGGATTTCTGAATACATTGTGGACTCTGAGCTGGAATATCAAATTCCAATATGAAGTCAGTAACTGAGTAGTCTTACCACACAGGAGTAAAATTTAATCTTCCATACAAACATTATACATGATACTTGTCATAGGATTTGCTCAGAATAACATTGCAGAAGAATAACTGAGAGAAGGTTTTTGTTTAAAAAAAGTGATAATGCCATCTATTCAAAGCTCACACCCAAAGAATACAAATATTTTGTTAACACAAAATTTTAAAGAGTGCAAAAGCAATATGTGCAGTGTATTATATCTGATATTAAAAAGATACACTGTTCTGCACACAATATAAACGAATTAATGTAGTGCTTGAAATTCTAGTTCTGCAGTAAATAATCACATGCCAGAAAGATCCTCAAAAGCAAAAGAGTGTATATAAAGTCAGGGTCTCAGAAAACATGGCCATTCCCCAGTTTCCTGACAAACACTCATTTTTCATCATAGAAATGCTGCATTTAATGCTATTAGGCTATGGTAGAGTTAGAATAGAGCAGAGTCTGTCTGGCAATGCTTAAAATCTAAAAGGAAAACAGTCTTACTCAAATGCATCAAAAGGTGCCTGATTATAGAAAACTTATGCTCTATCATATATGTGGTATGGTGAGACTACTAGTTTTACATAAGGCTAGTGCAATGAAAATTAAAAAAAAGAATATCAATATTTAACTCGGACCAAGTTTTAAAGCTGTCTTCATAAAGCCCTTAACACTCTAATGAAAAATTAAGTTATATACATAGTAATACCTAAGAGAAGTCATTCTGGATCTCTTCTAAACCCTCACCCAATGCCCAATTTGTTTTATTTTGATAAGGATCAAGTTTAAATACCTGAGCTGTGTTAAGATCTAACAAATCTACTGCATGTTTAAAAGATTCAATGGCTAAAAATCCAGCCCTCAATATATCCAGAGCATCAAACATTGTGTGCTATGTGCCTCCACCCTCTTCTCATTGGCCTTTTATGTGAAATATTAAAATGTGATTTTACTTTAATAAGAAAGCTGTTAGCAAAGGGAACTTTTAAATTAACCTGTTTTGCAGAACCATAGCTACCTCAGTGTGGTTTTCCTCTTTTCATAGAGCGTGGAATCACTGTAATTGGAGAGTGACACCACCCTCTCATGATGAATCTGGCTGTTTCGTAAAGCAGCCAACAGCACTCTTAAGGGGGAAGAAGCCATTTTTCCACAACTGGTGATTTGAGATAAAGGCATAAACTTACAAAACTCAGACTGTGCAGCAGTAGTTCTGAAAATGTATTTTGGTTTTGCTCTGGCTTGGGTAATTTTGTTTAGGGAGAAAAACAGGTGGAACTCTAAAACTGCCAGGTGAACGCATTTCTCAGTGGGGAAGAGACAAGGTCAGTGGTACATAGGATGGAATTGGTCACAAGGTGAGAATGTCCCTGCCATGCAAGATGTCAGATCTTGGCAGTGGGCACTAAATGCTGCCCTGCTCACTGTGACAACTGAAAATGTGCCTCACCACCCCCCAAATACCATTAGGTGATGACACTCTGCCAGTTAAGAAGCCCCTGCAGGGTGTTACCAAATTTTACAGGCTCAACTTTCTGAGCAAAGAAGAAGAGACAAAGAGTGGTAGTTTCAATTGCATGACTCATAATTATTACCATAATTTGGCATTTCAATCCTCATTTTGAATCTTTAAATTTCTCAGTGTTTCTTTTACTCTTCTCTTTTGAAATCTTCATGTTTGTAAGTCAAGTAATTGGAACTAAATCTAACACTGATAATTTGCTGTCTGAAAAACTAATGTGTAAAGTGAATTAGAAACTGCACAATTAGTATCATCATTAGAAATTCTACATATGGTTAAGACATTTTTAAAATTAATAGAATCTAAAGTCTTCTAAATAATCTTTACAGATACAGTGAGAATATAAAATTCTGTCTGTGTGATTTGGATTTCAGGGATGTTTTATCATTTTTTCAAACTTCTACAAGGACACTGATTTGGAACAGAAAGTTAAACGGCCAATGCCAAACACAGTTCCAGGTGGAGAACACTGCAAGCTCCCCCGGGGGCCAGCTCTGCTCTGCCTACGTCTTGCGGGGTCTTCCTGGCACAATGTCCGGTTATGAACATTTTCGGAATAGCGGTGAGGAAAACAGTAGCAATTAAAAGATGAGGGAAATCTTACCTCGAAATGGTACACCTAGGTCTGGGTAGAGAGTTCTGTGACTTTCCTCTTTCAGCCCTGTTTGGCTACTTTTAGTGCACCAACACTTTATCTATAATCGTATGGGTTTATATGTAAATATTAAGGTATCATTTTCATTCTGGTTAAATGTTCTAAATCTGTGCCTGATTACTCCTACGTGAGAGGCAAGAACCACATTCTGACATAAAGTGCAAAGATTCTGCCACCTGCTGAGATCCTTGTGCCTTCTTCAGCTTTGCTTCAGCATGACCAGCAATGGGGTCTTTCTTGACCACACTAAAAACCTCCACACTGCCGCTCTGGCCTTATTGTCCCTCGCTGCTTTGTAAGCACTCAGTGGACATTAACATATTATATGATGCACTGTGTTGATTGCTGAACTCCTCTCACTAACATGTAAGCTCCACGAGTGCAAAGATTCTCACCTCGCTGCTCCTAGAACAGTACTAGCATAGAGAGGCTTAGTGAGTACCAGCTGAATGAATGATTTTAGCTTTGCCTGGAAGATGTGCAAGAGGCTTTTGAGTCCCGTGCCTTCTGCTTTCCTCCTCAGAGCCCCTGGTCAGGACCTGCTGGGAAGTGGGTAGTGGAAGTCATTCCATCCACTCCTCTCCACCATTTTGCTGCTTGAGTGGCTGGCTGAGGTCAGGGAATATTTCTGTTCACATGCATGTGGATCTATGCATACACAGATAGAAAAGTAAAGCCGTATAACTATGAGGAGGACCCATCTTCCAGGGCAAAGGTTTATGGGCTCCTGTGTTTACTCAGCCTGTGGGTAGTGGCAGCCTGCAACACCTCATACCAGGTGCACCTGGCCAGGGCTTACCGTTTCCAAAGAACAACTGGATTAAATCTATTTGTACAGCCTATACCGTAATAATGTTTGCTTAATCTTTACTGAAAGCTTTACACTTTGAATTTCGTTTTAGCCTAAGCAAGTATTACTAGAAATTGATAGTTTAGTTTTCTAGAAGGACATAGAAACCACTTATTGTTCAGTACCTTCCCACTGGAACAACAGCAGCTAACATTAACCAGCCACTCACTGTGGGCCTGGTACTATTATGCTAAGTGCTTCTCATGTTATTTCTTGTAATTCTCAAGGCAGTGCTCTGCAGTAGATTATCATTATCCCCATGTTAATGATGAACAGAATCATGAAGATCAAACTTTCCTAAGACTGCACAGCAAAGCAGAACCCAGAACATACTACTAGTTATTTCTCCCCATCATTTGATGGTGTTTTTCAGCTTTCAGCAGGGATTATAAGAAAATTATATTTCAAATTCCAAAATTATATTTCAAATTCTTCTGATAAGATATACTCAGAGACAGTATTAGAAACATGTGTGATATCCTTTCTTAAAACTTCCATATAAAGAGCCACCAAAACTATTTTGGTTTGGGTCAAATGACACTGCTTTTCAATTCAGACTCAAAAAAAAAGGTCTGTTCTTTTGTCTTTTTAACTAATTTCCATTTTTAAAACCATGTGTTGTAGTTTAAACAAGTTTTGACAAACATATGATAGCATCTGGAGAATATTCTGGATAGCCAGGGCTTCAGAGCAGCACCTACACCTATTTTTCTAAAACACCCACATCACCAAGCAGGATTAAAAAAGAACAGTGCTGCAAAGCTAGATCTGATACAGAAAGGACCCTTCACAGTGAGCTTCTGCCTAAGTAAGGATGATATATCTATCCTGCTGTTTTCACAATTTTTAACTTCCTCAAGATATGCATATTTATATTTAGAATGCAGGATTATTATGCATTTCTGGAAAACAAAGAAACACATAAGCACGCCGCACGCCCTCACTGGACGTGTGGAGACCGCGTGTCTCTGTGTAAAGTACAAGCTAAGCCCCAGATGACAGTGTGTGTTAAGAAGCTTCCAGGACTAGCACCAGTATGCAAGCTTGTGGCTTCTGCTGTTGGCTTCGAATCAGTCTTCCTCCTTCAAATGTACTACTGAGGACACCTCCAGGGTTTTACTTGGAGTAGCTGTGCTATTTAGTACGGAAAAATTCTTGACATTTTAGGTTATTTCTGAAGAAGCACTTTGTTATAACCCTTTATCTCATTTTCTTGTGGCTGGATTTTGTAGTCACTATCAATCATTTCTGACATTACAAGGTATTGTCTTGAGAAAAAATATTACAAGGTATTGTCTTGAGAAGACTCAAGTGTCAAAGAAGAATTAGGAGTGAAAGGTGCTTGTTCAAAATGTAAGTTTTCTTAACCAGCTGAATAAAGGTAATAAAATAAAGTCAAATACAAATTATAAAATATTCATTAAGAAAACCCCAGAATGTCATTAAACTACTATATTGTATATAGAATCAGAAATTTCTATAATCAGGCACCACATTTGCTGATTCATAAATATACCTTTGGTTTAATCACACCGGCCCACTTTTCTGTGAGCAAAAGTAAGTCAAAAGTAAATTACTGTCCTGTAAATACAATGGACCTAAAAATGCAGTGCTTGGTTTTCTGCCTCCTTCACTGTTTTTTGTACAGACTGAGATAACAAGTTTCTTTTATTTTTTTCTGAACATTTCCGATTTTATTCATTTGCTTTCTCCTTTCATTCACTATTATTATCCATGTCATTCTCCTCCTCACCATCATCATCGTCATCATCACCTTCTGACAAGTCAAAATCACTGAACCCCAGGGCCATGTTGACTTTCTTTCCCCTTCTCTTAGATGTGGTTTTGGAAGAATTCTGCTTGGCTTGCATGTTTATCTGCATCCCAGAATGCAGCACCGCTCCTGCTTTGTTCATTGAGAAGATATCCCCAAAGCCCATCAGCATCATGGCCTGCAGACCTGGGTTCATGCCATGTCCCTCCCCGTTACTTGCTGCTGTGATCTGACATGACATCTCTGCACTGTTTGATTCCTCTGTTTTAGATTCAAAGTAAGACTCCTCAGACATTCTTGCAGCAAGAGGCAAGAGAAGCTATCAAAGGGGAAGAAAGGACAGAAGTAAAAAGAGAAATTAGGACCAATTTAAATAAGGGAAATAGATACCACAAAATTAGTTGGCACTACATAGGAGGTAAGTGATTAGTGAAATACATGAACGTAGGGAATTATTTGTGAGAACTTATTTAATGGCAGATTCAGCTCTGGTGTATTTGCCGTAATTTATGAAGGACAGAATAAATCTTATCCAGAAGTCTGCAAAGCAGTACAGCAAGCCAAATTCCAAATGGACAAGAAGGTGCAAATTTTAAGCTTAAAATCATTTTCAGAATTTCTCTTAATTTTCCCCAATTTCACTTTCACACAGGAATATTTAGTTAACCACTATATTTTTTTTTAAAAGGAAGAAGAAATGAAGCAGAGATTAAATCTCAAGTAAATTAAAAATGCCTGTACCAAGAAGAAAAGCTCAGAGGAAGCATAAGAACAGTTCAGGTGTCAATACAGTTCTGCAGAAATTTGGGTGATAAAGTACATTTTAAAACTAGACTAATATTCTGAATATGCACTAAAAATCAGTCTAGAATTTTACTTGCTTCTGTCTATTATTTATTACAGCCAGATATGATGTAATAGCTTTTATGCAAATTATAAAATAATCCACTTGAGAACAAACTTTAAATTTTGTCTTTTATACATAAATATGTAAACACATGTGAAAACTGAGGGAAAGTATTAATTTAGATTGCTACCCTTATCCCAATACTCAGGTTTCCTTGTTTTTATAGAACTTTTCCCTAAGGGTTCTCTTTCTCAACTGTGGTGACAAATACTGATTTTCTTATTTTATGTAATTATTTTGATCAGTCAACCTAGTTTCATGAATATTTGGTTATATTCATTTCAGGAGTAAAGCCAGGATGTGAAAAATGTTAGGGCCTCTTCCCTTGAGAAATAAGTAACTTAAGGTATATTTTTCATGTGGTTCACTATGAATGAAGTTATCATACTGTAACAGAATAACCTTCGCATTCTGGGCGTAAAGCTACCTAACATTTAGTACCAATTTCCTAATTTTTAAACTTAAATTGGAGCTGAATTTTTTTTTTTAACAGCTCATTCTGTTAGGAAAAAACTTCTGAAGTTGTCAGTACAGCAACGGCTTTGTTTAATTCAGCTAAGGAGTACCAGGTATATAGAAGAAAAAAAAAAACACTGGTTTTGATCCTTAAATATTGGGAACAGGATCGTATTTCATTGCAGCCAAGTTTCTGGGCTTCATTTTCTATGGTTGCTTATTTAATTATTTCAGAGGTCCTTCCTCCCATTGTGCTAGATACTAACTATTCCTAAAATTTTTATAGCAAGCTACAACGATAACTAAAAAATAAACGTTATACCTACTTATGTATGGAGAATTTATCTTTCGAATATTTTTAACATTTTAGTTTTAAGAAAGAAAAGCATCTTTGAAATCAGTTCAAAAACATAATTTTCAAGAAGTTACGTAAATGTTAAACTTCTATAATTAAGATAGGGCAACATACAGAAAACCTAAGCCTCCAACCACTTTTTAAAAGATTGATTTTTATCTTTTAGTAATCTCATTTGAAGCTGGCTAGAAACTGAAGTGAGGATAAAAGAAAACACCTACTTATAAAATACCTGAGCATAAACTTTCTTTCCTTCAGAAATACAAGCTCTAGGGAGAGCAGACATTAAAAGCAAGTGCTATAAAAGAAGAAAACTCAGCCCTCTTAAGTAAAATAGGGAAGAAAATCTCATTGAGCCTGTGCTCCACGCTGTCCATTGTTAGCTGCAGCCCTCAGAGCAGTCCTTTACACCAAGTTTTCTGGAGTTAAAACGCAAGCATACAACCTACTGAGCACTCACAGCGTTTTACATTTATTATACAACTGTGTTACCACTGAATAGCAAAAACGTGTGCAAGGCAGCCCATAATTTCTTAGCAGAACTGATGACAATAAACCAAAGAAAGGTTCTAAAGCATACTCTAATAGGTGGTTTAAAGTTTTTTCTTACAATACTACATTTAGAGTCAAGCCATGCAGTGCTTTATAGCATAAGATTTCAACGCATTTAAAAAACAAAACAAGAAACTTCTCAGACTTCCAAGGATGTGCTATAAGGACAGGGCCGAATTTGCTTCTGCCCCTCCGCAGCCTGGGAGAAGCAGGGCTCTCGTGCAGACCTTGCAACAGCTTTCTCAGCCAGCTTGCTGGCACTGATTCAACCTGCACAGGAAACCGCACTACTCTCTCAAGAGCCAACCTAGATTCACAGAATTTATACAATGTCCTATGACAGTCCTGGCAACTAAATCCTTACTTTGGGATTCCCTGGATAACCAAAGTCATTTTAAAAAATGTTAAATCTGTTAATGAACATTTGACTTCAACATTTTCTTTCTTTTTTTAAACATCAAGTTGCTTCCCCAAACAACTTAGAAAAAGACACAAACTATTCTATTCTTTAGACACTGGAAAATACTTTGTAAATGGGCATTAGCCACTTAATAGACAGTAAGACTTTTAAAGAAATTTCTTTGGAGGTACCAAAACTAAGGGTTTTTTTCCTTTCATATAATTGTCATAGCAACTATAAAAATGAATTTAATATGTAATAGTTTATTTTAATCTACCATTAGTTGTGATTTTAAGTGTACAAATATTGCCCATTAAAAACCCTGGGAAAGTCAATGATAAATTTAGACCTGATTTCTGAAAATAAGTCTTTTAAAAAAGGAAGAATGCTGAAATTGGATTCGATTTTAATGTAGCATGTCAGCATGTAAACTCAAGATTAGTGTATAAATAGTGAGACCCTTAAAAAGAATTTTTAAGACTTGGAAAAAAAGCAAGCCTTCCTAGATGTGGAACATCTCTTGTTTGAAGAGAAATCTTTTCCCTGTCTTTTGCTGCCCATAATCGTAACACCAAATCGAGTAAGAAATAGTAAGGCTTGTCATTTATGTGTCATCTGGTTGGCTCTGTTTTGGAAGGAAAACATGGTAAGTTCTGACACATCAAAGGCTGCCTTGGAGTTACAGTTATTAATTACTGATGGACTAAAAAGTTAATCAGCACTTAGGCACATGTTCTGGGAATCTAACAGATGGTATGAAAACACATAGGATTTTGTTTTTGTAATCCTAATACACAAACACGCTTAGAGAATGAGAGTTCTTAAGGAAACAGGCAGAAGTAGGATAAGCTTTTTCTGCTACACTTCGGACACTGGTCATTTGCACTACTTGCTACAAATGCAGGCGGGAGGCAGGAAGGAGGGCTGCCTGGCTGCCATGCTCAGCCACTTCTCTATGTGCAGCGTGGGGAAGCCTGAGCAAGCGGGACAGTACTCACCGGGGTGTTGGACTGTTCTGTCAACTTCTGCTCCCACATCTTCAGCCGTCTTTCCCGTTCTTTGAGTTCTTGCTCTTTAAAGCTGAGATCACGCTCTAGCTTCTTTAGCCGCTCAAGGGTTGCCTCAATTTCACACCTGTGCAGGGATAACTGGTTTAAGTCTCAAATCTACTGAAGCGACAGTGGATGCTCATTGGTTCCACCCAAAAGCTAATCAGAGTAAAAGACGAGTTAACACATGTAGGCTTTGAAACTGACCAGGAAATGGCCAGCAGGATCTTTCACATTCTTAAAAATCAAGAGGTAGTTTCTAGTTTGGAACAAGCTCGAAGTACTTCAACACAGCATTGCTGAAGAGAGCTAGAGTGCAGCGCAACTATCAAGCTGGTATCCTGGACTGGCTCTGTGGTACATGCTTATAATCACTTAGCCTTTCACAGTTTACAAACCACTATTATGTAGTTTCTCATCTTATTTCCACAGAGACCTCCCCCCATATCTAGCCAATTTTGAATTATGGATGAGAACATGACATTTAGGTTACATGATCAATATATCATCAACAAGTGATTGAGATGGCACTTTAGCCTACTGAGGGGCCAAATCACCCAAGAAATCAACTGATTAACCTCAATGATAAGGGGTGGTGGGTTGCATTATGTCAGAGGTACACAACTTGCCTGATCCTAAGAATTACCTGGGCAGCTTGTTGAGAACAAGACACAACTAAGACCCTTCCTTGGAGTGCTGGTTCAGTAGGCTGGAATTTCCATTATTTAATGATTGAGTCAGGTAGCTTTTACAATTGGTCAAGTGTAAGACACTGTTGGTCGGAGAAACTCTCAGGAGCTCTAATAATTTCTGAAGGAAGTTCCCCGCTTCATCTTTCTGGGCAATCAGCTTCACACTTGGAACAATATGCCCGGTGGCAGAAACCTGTCCTTCACAGAAACTGGCACTGGGAAGGTGGCTTTGTACAAACTTTTTCTCATTCAGAGCTGCTATGATGTTAATGTACACATTTGTGCTCTGAGAACTGGAAGCTGTCACCTTGAGTTTCTAAAGAGTGTGTAAGTAGGCCACAGTAATGAGAGAAAGCTTAGGGGGTAGGGACTGAGGGAGCGAGAAGGAAAGGCCAGAAAAGTACACAGAGAAAGAGAAGGAAGAGGCAGGAACTGGTGACCAGATTTGGCTTCCAGGTGCCATTGAGACAAACCTGCATTATAGGCTGCATCGCCGTGGTTGGAATTTTGAGTGTGAAAGACAGAAGTTCCCAGATTTAAATTAATGAATATATGTGAATATATGTAACCAAAATCTGCCTTTTTATTTCCAGGGGAAAAATCAGAATAAGTGGATAGCTTATTCTAATGCTCTCACAGATGAGAAATAAATAAATGAAAACAAGAAGGTTCTAAGTATTCATTGTAATGCCCAACTCAGGGAACATCTACTGAGACAGGAATGGATTTGGGCCCAAGGCTTCACTTCCCTCCTTGTCTGAGGAGTTCCTCAGAGAAAGGGAGGCAAAAGTAAGCATAAGATGAGAGAATCAAGTCCCTAAATACAAGGCATTAAAGCAGCAGTTTTTCAGAATTATGATTGTTACCATAAAATCTACATTTATTTTTGACAAATTCTGATACTATCATTTAATTTATTTCTGACAAAAGTATTATATCCATCCACAAACAAATGGAAGATGGGGAGATCAATACGGCAAACCTTCAGGCAAACTGTTCTAACAAAAGAAGGGCACCCTGTCTTCAGTCAGTGAGGGCCAGAAGGTGGCAAGCAGGCCATGCAGCTGGGCATACTCGGTAAGACGAGACGGCAGTGGCCTGGATTGTCAGTCTGTGGGGCACTTGGCCAAGCCAGTCCCAATGGTCCTGCCAGCAAGACTGACCACACTGATGTCCTTTCTAATCAGGTAAAACAGCCAACACATTCTGTTTCACTTGTAACTGAACCCAAGGACTCATCTCAAATTCCAGCTCTGAGAGCCCTCTGTGATTCTGAGCCCTTCTGGAAAGCAGACCAATGGTTATAAGTCAGCTGAAACCTGTGGCACAGAAACAAACACTAACCGAGAAGGCTTCCCCACAGTCTGTCTCCCCCTGGCCCAGCTCTCCAGCGCTGCCCCTCCAACCTGCCCCCAGGACCTGAGCTCTGTGCCATTAGGGGTGGAACCCAAAGACGCACAGAGGCTGCTCCCCTTGCCATTCCCTTTGCTTTTGCTGGAGCGTTGCTTTGCATCAATTGCTTTCACTGATGCATTTATGTAACCTTTTGGTTCTAAAAATATAATTTAAATGTCTGAGTTGATGAAAACTTTGGTCACTCTTAAAACAAATTCAACTGAGGTTGATTTCAACTAGCATCAACTTTCCCTATGCTAAAAACTGGCAACTGTAATTAATATCTTTTCTTAGACAGAAATTTACTTTGAAATAAAAAATCAATTTGCAAAAGCAGCAATACAGTATTCTGTATACATGCTGTATCATATATAAAATTGTGTTTGTATTAAATAATTTGTGCTAATATTCAAATGGGAGAGATTACATTTTTTTACTGTTTTTTGTTTTGAAGAAGGCATATCATGGTGACAGTACTTTGGTCACCAAGGAAAAATCAAAACCAACAAAGTATTTTGCCAAGAGACACAGATCTGAATGCTCCATCACGCCCCACGTAGCTCCCTCAGTGCAGACAGCCACAGAGTTGTAGACAGTCCAACAGAAGGGCATGGCTCTGCTCCTAATGCTTGTAAGTCAACGGAGAGACTGAGACTCCAGCTGAGCTTCTGATGAACAGGGAAATATCAGATACTAAATTTCTTTCCTATCACTTAGAGGTCAAAGGGAAGAACACAGTCTATGTGATTTTTAGTAATCTAGTTTTAAAAGAATTTTCAGAATCATTTAATTTTCTAAAAACAGATATTCCATCTGGTCTATGTGCAGAGGAAGCTCTTTCAGAAAACAATCACCTGTCAAAAACACCATGGCAGAACTGGAATTATATTTCACTGTAACTCTTGTTTGCAAAAACATTCTTTGGATCCTGGTCACATGGTTTTAGGCACCAGATACAAGTTGGGAGAAAGCAGGGAGTAGTCTCAATGTGTCATCATTTGAAATCCAGATGATCTGATAAAAACACATCCTTCTTTTCAACACTCAGCACATCAAGTAAGACAGTCTTACTGCCTTAAGAATACCCTAAAATGATCATGCCCTGCAAAATGCCTCACAGATAAAGATGAGTCTAGTTAAGTGAATGCTGCATGTTTAACCGTGATGACTGCACAGCGCATCTGACCATGTGCCTGGACACTGGACTGCGTTACAGGCTCTTTCCAGTACAGGATGATCTCAGGCAAGCCACCGACCACTTAGGCCCCAGTTTTTACATGTGGGAGACAATTACAGTTGCCATGGAGATTTAAAAAGTTGATCTAAATGAAGTGCAAGGATCTGGTAAGAGCCTAATAAACAGTAACTGTGGTTATTATTTTTTTTAACTGTAATTGATGTTACTCCCCATGTTTTTAACCAATTGCTGAGTTTGTTTACAGCAGCCCTGCTGTTTCCAAGCTGTGGTTCTCAGGCTCAGGTAAGGGTATACTTTCTCCCTGCAGCTCTTAAGCAGGGCCAACAGCTCATGAAAGAGCCACAAAGGGGGTTCTGGGCAACGGTGTCCCTTCCGCTAAAATATATAAAAGGATTCACCTCTTTCTCCCCTCATACTCTATTACTAATTTTATTCCCCTCATTTTCCATCTTGAAGTATTTTTGTTTGGTTTGGTTTGAGCTGGGGTCTGGTTGTATTGCACAGGCTGGGCTCAAACTTGTGATCCTACTGCCTCAGCCTTCTGAGCAGCTAGAATTACAGGTGTGCACCATCACACCTGGTTTTCACCTTGAAGTATTTTAAAAATTAAATTTGTCATTCAACCAATCCAAATTTAATGTACACAAATAAAAAACATTCAATAATCTCATTACTCAGTGATAAAACTGACTTTTTTCCCCTTATGTCCATAGACATATACATATGAATATGCATTTATTTGACAGAAATGGAATCATTCTAAACAAATTAGACTGTAGAACCTCTATTTAAAAGTCATTTAACAGATCTGTGTAATCATGAACTTTTCTATACTATTTTGTGTACAAAGACATTGTCATTTTTAAAAACCATTCCTCTTGTACTTTATACCAGTTTTAGTTGTGCAATTCAAACGAAGCTTGGCTGGACAAATGCCCACACGTTTCCCACACAGCCTTCCCATTTATTTGCTTAGGAATGAAGTGGTAGTGGTAGGATTTCTGGGACAAATCATATGAACACTTTTAGGGCATCTAATTTTCAGAAAGCTGTATTTTCCTACTAATAATGCACTGGAAAGCCTACAGCATTGGATATTTTTCATAATGTAAAATTTACCCATCTGATAAAACAAATTTTGATCCTATGTATTTGTCTGATTGTTAAGTTGAGGTTGAATTTTTAGTGTTTATTAGCCATTCTATACCTCTTTATGAAATGCCTCTTCATGTCTTAGTATATTTCAAATGTAATGTAAAGATAGTTACTCTTATCAGAGTGGTTTTCAGTGTGTGGACTGGAGACTCATGAAATGTTTCCAGAGAATTCTTGAAGTCAAATTGGTTTTTATGATATCAGTAAGACAGAATTTCCTTTTATAATCCCATTCTTTCCAGAGGGTTCATGACATGTGACAGCCACAGTCTGAATACCAGAAACAATTTATTGATTTTTGTTTTTTTGAGACAGGATCTTGCTATGTATTTCAGACTAGCCTTGAATTCATGGCAATCCTCCTGCCTCAGCATCCCAAGTGCTAGGATTATAGGCATGAGCCACCACACCTGGTGTCTTATTTATTCTTAAATGAATCAATAAATGCTTATTTACATTTTTTTCTCATTTTTTCTTCTAGCATTGGGGAATGAACCCAGGGTCTCAATCATGCTAACCAGGGTCTCGAGCATGTGTAGTCATTTTTTGAGATAGAGTCTAAGTTGCCCAGGTTGGCCTTGAACTTTCCATCTTGCTTCATTCTCCCAAGTAGCTAGGATTACAGTCATGTACCATTGTTCCTGGCTTCAGTTCTATTTTTATTAGTTCTATTTTTCTACTGTGGTAAATACTGACAGATATAACTCATTTAAACAAAAGTTCTTTGGGTTCTTCAATAATTTTTAAGAATGTAAAAAAAAATGTAGTAAGAGTGCTGAGATAAAAACATTTGTGAGATGGGAAAAAAAGTTGTAACAGCATGTCATTTCTCTTGGAAATTTATTCATTATGGGTACTGCTTTCAGTCATATGAAAGCTTTAAAGTTTTACACATAAAACTTACCAACTTCTCTTTGTTTTCTGATTTTGTTGCTGTCTCAAGGGCATTAATACTAATGTTAAAATCCACTAATCCTTGGGATACCAGATCAAATAGCATTTCCTTGGGGAATCCTTTCATTCTATCCTCAGAGTAGATCAGATTCCATGGTTAATACTCTTGGATATCCAGTACTTCTCTGTCACAATGCATGTCAAAACAGCAATTCGTTATTTGTGTACTTATATTTAGTGGCTTAACACTGAACACTCCAAACACTCCTGCTGGGAGGGTGCCGTGCACACTGGGATAGCTGGGCTCAAGGCTAAGCCTCCGCACCCACCACAGTGCCAGTCTCTTCTGCACTAGCAAAAGTGCAAGAAATCTATTAA
Organism: Cuniculus paca; assembly: GCA_004365215.1. Classification (NCBI taxonomy): domain Eukaryota; kingdom Metazoa; phylum Chordata; class Mammalia; order Rodentia; family Cuniculidae; genus Cuniculus; species Cuniculus paca. The sequence continues at coordinate 21,226 of RJWT010007876.1, forward strand.
TGAAAGCAGAGGAAGCATGTTTGTTACCACAAGCAAATTAACTTACATGTTTCTCTTCTCTCACAGGAGCAGAGTCTTTTACATTATTACCATGGTTGTATTTTCTTCATTCTTTCCCCATATATTTAGGGAGTAGCTGCTGTGTGCAAGGCTTGTCCTAGCTGCCATAGGGACAGTGATGGACAGAAGAGACTGTCTGCCCCTCTCACATTTGGGCCAGTGAGACACAAACACTGCAGGGCACAGGACAGAGGTGCACAGGGCTTTGTGGATGCAGCAGCTCGGCAGCCACCAGAATGGCCCAGAGGAGCTGGGGCAGGGTCAGACTGGTGCATGGCTGAGACAGGATGACTTTACACAGAGGAGATGGAGTGAAGGAGAAACATGCCTCTGCAGAGGGACCGAAGGCCAGAGAGCAGACAGTAGAATAATGCTCTTAAGATGAGCCTGCTGAGGCTGATGTCCAGAGGTTTTCTCAGTCTTAAGTATTTTGGTCTTTAAGAGCCATGAGAACCCACATAAAGATTTTAAAGGGGAGTGCTCTCATTAGATGTATGCTAACCTCTAACTGTAGGCAACAATATTGCTTTCCTTCTTTGTCTATTATTTCAGCTCAGACAAAAGTCTCTCATACCTAGACTTGAGCTAACTGAATTCATTTTGCATCCCTAAATAAAAACTCATTAAACTCACTGGCCATAGGTAGTTATTCCAGAGGAATAAGAATACATAAGGCTATTGTAAAACACCAATTAAACAGAAAACCCAAAGAAATGTCTCGTGACTTTTAAAGTGTGTGCAGTGTTCGTCTGGCATCAGCAGGTGGCGTAAGGCGTCCTGTTACCGCCAAGGCGACCAGGAGCAGAGATGAAATTACTTAAAATCTCTGCTGAGTCAGGGGAGGGGACAGTGTCAACTCCCAAACATGCTATTTATATTCCTGCATCGTGTGACCTGGCTTAAGTGTTTTATCCTGTGCTTTTTCCACTCACAGAATTCTCTCATTACTAGGTTTATATTACACTTAACACATTTTAATAGGATTTATAATATCCAAAGTTTTCTCTTAAGTTTTCTACGGTCTCTGTACCCTTCTGCACAAGTGGATTCAGTGCTCTGCATAGATCAAGGCTAAAGAGTATTTTTATCTCTTACTGGACAGGGGCCAAAGAAATGTCTGGTAATCTTTCGTCTCAGAAGATATGATTTCAACCTTTTTTCCAAAAACTCAGACACACCCTAAGGTAACAAACTTAGAACACTCTTTCTTGCTTACATTTGAAAGGGACTTATTAGATCTCCAAAATCTTAATCTTTTTTTTTCCCCTGTGCTCAGCCTAGGAATCAGGACTGTCATCAAGGCCTCAGGCTCCCTTCCTCTGAGGCCCGGGACGGACTTTGGAGCTGAGGCCAGGACTGCAGCGCCAGAGCGTACCCACCTCCACTCTGCCTTGTTGTGTAGGAATGAGTTACACTGGCCAGGAAGGCTTGCATCGTTTGACATGGACTCTAGAATTGAAATGATTTGCTTGAATGATGGCCGTTTCTGAAGAAGAGAAGAAACATAATCACTTGTGGAGCCTTAAGAAGGAAGAGAAAAATGTAGACATTCACAGCCCACTAATAAGCTCACTCAACCAGGACAAAATAAAACCTGATACAACGTTCAGAGGTAGTTACTTCACAACTGTCAAATCACTCTGGTTTAGGGAAATAGGTACATGTTTTCAGTCAGTTTTTACTCCTAGGAATAGAGTCAGACGTTGGTTTTCTATCATGTGGCCTTAAGCTGGGATAACTAACATTTTTCTCTAGGTAAAGAGTACACTGATTCTGTGAGGTGTGATTAAGGACTCCCAAAAGGAAAAACTCACTTAAAAATCTATGTGATGAAGGCACTAAAAAGTTAGTGGTAAAGTCTGGACAGTGGATATGTTAGTGTTCCCCATAAAATTCTTCCAATTTTTATGTACATTTGAAAAATTTTATATAAAATGCTGGGAGAAAATACACCTTTCAATCTACTGTAAGTAATAAAATTTTCCAAATCAGTTAAGCAGCAAAGAAAACAAACTTTAAAGCTATCATAACTTCATTGTTTCCAGTATTCACCTCACACTAGAACTAGCTTCAGTGCTGGAATACAGTAAGATATTCTTCAATAGAAATTGAAAAAGCAGCGGTTAAGCATATTTCTTCAGCAAGCAGTAAGTATACTAGTCTTTCTCTTCAGATTCTAGCCAAGGTTGAGACAAAAGGTTAAAACAAAAATGGAGAAAGATAATAAAAGGGTGATACACCTTCTCTCTTCAGCATGCCTCATAATTATACCGTTTCTGAACAAATTACAGTCGCAGCAATTAAAACATGCATTTTAATTTAGGAGCATAAAAACAAGAGGGAACAATGCTGAGGTGGTGGCTTGCTCTCAGGACTTACATGTTTCCTACATTACTAAGAAAAGCAATTTTTCCATTTCTCAGAAATATAAAACTAGGATATTCATTGAGCTCTGCCATCATTGTTCTTCTTTAAGAACGAGAGAGAGAGGGAGAGACAGAGAGAGACAGAGAGAGAGAAAGAGTTCTTTTTAAGAAGGCATAAATGTTACTGGTGTATATTACATTATCTAATAAAGAGGAAGATGGCTTCTGCAGGAAACTTTAAAAATACTCTGTCTTCTTTAACTTTCTTTGCATCTTAATTTCTCAACCATATGGCAGGTTTTAAAAGAAAGAATGTTGTAATTGTTTGCATAGGAACTAATTATATAGTAAATATAGGATTTTCACTCTGCAAGGCAAAGCGGCAGGAAGAGCTAATGAATTTTTAAAGAATAATATTTTTGCCTGCATTTAATTATTCTTGAAACAAGGTGAAATTCTTTAGTAATTAGATGATACATATCCCCAGAAAAATCTTAACTGTATAGTTAGAATCTTCTCTCAGATAGAAACGATGAATGTGAACATTAAAACAGTAAACAGCTGGGTGTGGTGGTGCACACCTGAAATTTCAGCTATTTGGGAGGCTGAGGCAGGAGGATCACTTGAGCCCAGGAGTTTGTCATCAACCTGGACAACACAGCACCCTATCTCTAAATAAATAAATATACACAACAACAATACAGAATTTTGTGGTGATATTTTTTGAGCATTCTGGTTATAGAATATATTTGGTCTAGGACCTGACAGACGTTCTTCTGGAGGCTTAGATTTCTTTTAGGTATTATGTAAATTTGCTTATTTTTAAGAAATATGACTAGGTGATTTATTAAGCATCTGTTATTTCTCTATTTGCTCTGTTTTTGTTTTTTTTTTTGGGGGGGTACCAGGGATCGAACTCACGACTTCGTGCTTGCTAAGCAGGCTTGTGCTACTGAGCTAAACCCCCAGCCCTAATTAAATTTTTTTTTTTTTTTTTTTTTTTGCTGCACCAGGGATCAAACTCATGACCTAACTCTTGCCAAGCAGGCGCTTGAGACACTGAGCTAAATCCCTGGCCCTTATTTCTCTATCTGTTATCTCCACTTTATAAATAAGGAGAACTATTCTCAGAAAACTATAAACTGCCCAGCATCACACAGGAAGCAACTTACAGAAATAAAGGTTCTGCTCTTAAACTCTTCCCATCTTTAATCAGAAGGGTAAGATGCTACATCCTCTTGGCTTTGGCCACTGCTTTCTTATTTAGAAATTTCATATTAAGACTTAAACCAATACTCCTCCTTCCTTTCTTCCTTCTTTTCTTCAGTAAAATATTTTGAGTACCTGCTGTAAGCCGCTAGGGTGACCTGACACTCAATACCAGCTTTCTCGCATATACATCTCCTCCCTCTCACTGCAAAAGAACCCCAGTCCTAGAGATGGACCAGATACTCAGTGTTAATATTCCAAAGTCTAAGGGTTGAAAAAGAGGTAAAATACTTAAACCAACTATTGCTCTCTAAATGTGCACAGGACTGGGTTCAACTTCTGATTGAATTGTATTTCTTGCCAAAAAACTACGATGTCCCTCAGAACATTTATTGTGGTTTGGCTTTTTTGGGCAACAACAAACAGGGCATCTATTTAGTAAACTGATAAAAGATCTTACAGGGAGACACACATAAGAACTAGCTCTATGGCCTTGTAGAACTTGCAATCCATTTAGAAAGAAAAAGATATAAAACAAAACAAAACAAAAGCACTGCAATACAAAAGAGGGAAGTAGGCCAGACTGTGGTTTGGAAAGGAGTCCTAAGCCCAGGCTGGGGCTGGCAGAGTAACAGGGAAAGCCCAAAGATGAGGGATCCAGGGAAAAGCACAAGACACAAAAGCAGTGACAGCAGTCAGGGGGAAGAAGGGGTGTAAGGCGTGTCTGAAGATTAGCAAGGAGAAAGCTGGAAATGTGGGCTATAGCCCACTGTACAGTCAAATCAGATACAGGGCCATGGTTAGTTTTATCAGAGTAAAATTTCTTGACTTTAGCAAACAAAAATCAGTTTTAAACCCTCTTTATACATCACATGGTAGGAACACAAAATTTTTTGGTCTTTAAGAAGGGTCAGCGGTCTACATGTTGAATGCCTGACAACCTTGTGGCATCTACACTGGGCCAAATATTCTTGGTGTGTGAGGTGTTTATACTATCACTCAATCAATGTACTATGATGTACATTCGTAGAATTTTAATGAATGTAGTACTAAGTGTCCAATTAAAAAATTAAAAACTTGCTTTGTAGACACAAATGCAACTACAGTTATAGAAATATAGTTGCATTCATGTAATTTCAAATAAAATTTCTATTCAGATATGACAGAGAAAAATACAACCTAAATCACTATATATGTTACAATGGCCATATAATTTGTAGAAGGAGTAGGGACAGGGTAAATGATACATTTTAAACAGTATAGACAAATGTTTTAAAGTGAGTTTGAAAATACCTGCTTACAGTTTCAACTGGATTAGACACAAAGTACAGACATTCCTCTTAATGTTTAAAAAACCCATATTCTGCAAAGTCACACAATAAAAATAATAGGGCCTACACAGAGGTAAAGGAGCCCATTCAAAACTCATGCAGAGAATACTCTCAAAAATAATAACAAACTTAAATAAAAATACTAATGTAGTTTTAAAACATGCTAAATTCCTTAATAAAAATAATACCAAATAAACGTAGGACCTGATTTAAAAAAAAAAAAAGCTGGGGAAGATGTAAGAACAGAAGCGAACACAAAGATTGAGGCAGCTGAACAGCAGGATGAAGGCACAATGCACAGGGCTCAGGGAACCAGCACGTGTGTCCCAGGTGACAGTGACCACGCGCGTGGTGGGTGAAAGGATGTCACAGCACAGGGCCCCTCACTGCTGCTGGCTGCACTGCTGCACTCTGCCCTCAGTGCAGAACAATGTGCTGCGAAACTGCGAGAACCGACACGAATTCTGCGCTTCACTAACACGGTCCCCAGGTTCACGAACTGTTTCTGAGCTTTACCAAACCAAAGCAACGCGAGGGAGAAGAGCAGACTGCTGTCATCGTTCCGCCTTCTTGGGAGGTCACACTGGAACTGGGTTAAAGTTAAGAAAGAATTCCAGTTTTGAGTCTTTCTTTGTAGGCCTGTGCTTCAAAGGTCAGTTGTAATACCTCTATTTCCATGAAAAACTGAACAGATAAGGACCACAACGCTTCTCGTTCCTTACCTGGGTATAACTGCTCTCTTATTCTAAAGTATACTCAGGTGAGAATCTTTCTTATTTAACTTTTTATTATGGAAAACTCTAAACATACATA
>RJWT010007877.1:0-27004 GCA_004365215.1 Cuniculus paca
GCATTCAGGTAGTTTGAGGCCATCCTGGGCTCCCAAATGAGACCAGACTGAACTACAAGTGAGACCCTGCCTTAAAAACAAATAAACAAACAAACATAGTCCAAAGAATGTGACATCTAAATTTAATGCAAAACAAAAGTGTACCTTTTTCTTGAGTGAAATGAAAGAATAATTGTTAGCCCTACTTTCAAGGGAAGAAGTATGGTAAAAAAATAAAAATAAAAACTCACTGCCTTGAGAGTCAGAAAGAGCTCACTAAATAACTTGATCTTACCAGTTGTTTACATGTTATTAGTTGTGTGACCTTTAGTAAGGTCTGTGTTCTGTGCCTTGGTTTTGTAACTTGAAAAACAGAGATATTGATGAAAATAAATGTCAGCACACACTCTAGTGCAAGTTAGATGATCCAGAAATGTTCATTTTCTTTTTTCCTTACAAAAAATTGAAGGAAAGCATGGACTCAAGTCAAACCAGGGTGTTTAGAAGGTCTTAGACTAAAAAGCTGGAGTACCAGTGGGCACCAGGCACCAGAAAGGTCACTGATATGGGGGTCACAGTACTTGTCATGAGACTGAGGGGACTCGTGGTGAGTACAGAGTGAGAATCTCAGCTCTGAACTAGTTCTGTGGAATATTTACAGCTGGGGTTCAAGGAACTAAGACAAAGAATACAGCAGTAAAATAAAACAAAAATCCAAATAAAGCCCAGCAATTTAAACATAGTGGAATGTAAGAGAGCAAAAGAGATGATTATCATTGGTCAATGACAACATGTAAGTGCTTCAGAAAGTTATTTCGTTGTATACTGATGCATGAACTAGTAAAATTAATCTTAATGAAAACTTTAAGGGAGCCTTCTCTGTTCAGTTAAAAAGAAGTTTCTTCCTCAAGTGAACAAAGAAGAGGCCTGTTTAAGGAGCGAAGTGCTGAGAAAAATGTGGGCATCTTTTTATTTCTGCAGTGGTGGAAGCAAGCTCCGGAAAGGATTGAAAGCTGATGCCCACATACTGGGCCGAGAGGTTTGTGAGGCCTGGCAATTCATCAAAGGAGCAGCTTTCCATCCAAGGACCAGCAGCCTTCCTTATAGGCAGCAGTGGATGGGAAAATTGGCTGACGCCTATGTGGAGACTCCTTCTCTACCGAAGTCACCATTTTGTAGCTGCCTCTCTCTCTCTTCTCTCTTTCCCAGCACTTGTCCTGGGTACAGTAGTTCACTTAGAGAACAGCATCTCCTCAGTCTCTCAGATACACTGCATGTTGGCTCATCCTGGGTTGGTATGGCCTTCCCCTGGGAAATAGCTGTGTAGGTTCCTCCAAGCCCAGACGACCCCACGAAGAGTGCATTCAGGCTTCGGTTTTATTAGTCTGGGATCTATTTATCATCTATCAGCTTCATTTACCACTGCTCGCAAGTGTTCCCCTTGCTCTATCAGCCACTGGGTGATTTGTCCAGGTTGCATGGAAAAGAAACTGATGAAACTGAGATTAGAACTCAGGTTATCAGACTCCAGGAATTTTCTATAGACCTTGACCCTTACAATTTGAATAAAAAAATCCCCAAAAGTCTTAAATGTTCAGAGGTGGGGCTTTTGAAGATTGGATCATGAAGGCATTTGATGAACTCATAGTCCAAGGGGCTGTTGAGGGAGTGGTCATGGTGGTATCGTGACCTCAGGCTTTTCTTTCCTCTTTCCTTCTCTCTCCTTGCTTACCAGCAGCCATGGGGTAAACAGCTGTATTCCTTTATGGTGTTGTACCTCACCACAGGTCTAAACGCAAGGGAGCTGCCCAACCATGGACAAAAACTTCTGAAACCGTGAGCCAAAATACATCTTTCCATTGAAAGTTGATTTTCTCAGACATTTGGTCACAGGGGCCAAAAGTTAACTCATGGATGATCAATAGGGAAGACAGGCAATTTCTCCACCCTTCTGGCCCCACCAGGATGAAATGATCCTAAGATAGGGGAAGAATGTAATCTGAAAAAAATATTTTAAAATCTTTCTAAACATACACTTACTGTTTTGACAGCCAAGCTATCAAAGGTTTGCTGTTCATGTTCTTCTTAGTGACCAAGCCAGTGTGGTACTGATAACCTTGTGGGTGACACTGATAACAGTGTGACAAAGGGTGGTGGCTTCAGAGATGGGAAGAAAAGTGTAGAGAGATGCTTCTGAATTTGCCAGGTAGGAAACAGTTGGTGACCTTTAAGAGCATAGTTTCAGTTCTGCAGTGAAAATGGAAGCAAGGTTGGAAAGGTTAAGAAAAGAAGAGGTAAAGAGAAAGTGCTGGCCATGCATGAAACACAGAAGTAAAAGAATGGCAATACACAAGAATAGAACCTTTACTATCATCAAGGATCTGTCTCCTGGTAAATGAATCAGGCCCCACTCCATTCCTGTCTCTCATTTAACGCAATATGTTAAGATGTTAACATTTAAAAAGTAGAAGGGTTTTATTTAAATATATTTACTATGATAATAGGGTTTTTTTCTATCCCTAGTGTAATTGCATTTCTTTACTTGTGTCCCGGGGGCATCTTCCTGCTCTGCAATTTTCCCTCTTCTCTGCTCTAAGACTAGACAGCTAGACAGTGAATCATCCAAAACAAAGGCTAAAAATTTTGAAAATCTTTTGGTCTTAGTGTAAGTCAAAGATTTAGATGCATACTTGTTGAGCAAGTTTTCCCACTTTTAGAGACTAATCTGGTTTAGAGATCCAATTATAGATTCCTGGGGGCAAGGCAAGAGGAGGGGAAGAAGGTACCTTAAAAGAGAGGCAAAACAGGGAGAGAAAAAAGTAGTTCTCCCTATGCCCAGTTCCTTTGTGCAGTAATGGAAGCCATTTAGTGTCCAGGTGTTTTTCCATTGCCAACTGGTGGGGGCTATCTTAGAAAACCCTCCATGTGTTGCTCTGGAGCTTGGTTTGTGTACTCCCCAAGACCCTCCCCAGGATTCATCTGACTAACATGGGTGACAGGGCTCAACATGATGATGTGGGAAAAATTTAAATAGAGTGAGAGTGAAGTCATCCATGGGGTAAAGAATGTGATGGAACATACTGCCTTGTGGTGTATATCTTTCTTTTGCTTTTGCTTTTTCTTTTTTTGGTCTTCTTAAGACAGAGTTTCACTATGGAGTTCAGGCTGGCCTTGAATTCACTTTGCATGCCAGGCTCACCTCAAACTCACAGTGATCCTTTTGCCTCAATCTCTTGAGTGCTGGGATAATAGGTGTGAGCCATCATGCCCAGCTGGTATATGTCTTTATGAGTGGGTCTTTTCCATGTCCTGGCATACCTGTGAGGGCAAAGATGATCTTTACCCCTCCAACCACACACCTTTGCATTCTCAACAGCTAGATATTCCTTAACTCAGAGCTTAACTGTTTATTGAACCAGTCAATGAACTAATGGTTGATTGATGAATATACAAAGGTTAAAAAAAATCTATATCTGTATCTATCTATATAAATATAGATATAGGAAGAAATAGAGTTAAAGATGATAAGAAAAAGGATGAACATTTGTACAGAGCTGAGAGGTGCATGGGGATGGAAAGACTGAAGAGTCGATCTATGTTCTTTAAGGGCCTAGAAAAAAAAAAGATGAGAAGACTGATGCTTACTTTCTGATATGTTGGAATGGAAAAAAAAGTCTTTACTACCCATAGTTAACACTATGTTTATCTTCTTTATAGTTCCATTTCTGACCATAAGACATGTCTCACAAAGAGTTGACAGGTAAGAAATAATCTGAAAATCTATAAAAGATAAAGGCACAGGGTTATATTTTAAGTTTTCAGCATTCATATTTAGAAAGACATGTCACTGTCATCATCAGATAACCTTTATAATTTTAAGGCAGACTTGTACTTTATGAGTATATTCAAAACACCAGGTAGTACTGTGTGCTCCTGTACTTTCAAGCAACTTCATATTTATTCATTCACTATTTTTTTCCCTCTGCTTCATTTTGTCCCTCCTTTAGAGGCACTCACTGAGACCCCATTGTGTGGGACACTACATGGACGCCGAAAGTGCAAAAATGACCAGAGAGTGGCTTTTCTCGGAGGAGCTCACAGTCTAGCAGGGGTCTGGATATGAAAGTGCATATTTGCTATTCAGAAATCAACCCTGAAGCCTGCCTTACAGTGTTTCTGCCCTGCCTAACCTTGCGCTGATAGATCTCAGCCCAAATCATCAATTCCCTGCCTGCTTTGACTCTTAGCCTACTCTCAGCCTGCTTACTCTGTCCAGAGCCCCAGGCTGGTAGATGCTGACTCTTCTAAGGCTTTCTCTAAGAACCGAGATCTTGTCTTTTCTCCAGAAAGCACAACCAGACTCTGTGTTCTGAGTTGGGCTTTGTTCCAATGTTGCTTCGTTGCAATGATTGCCACATCAAGCCTCATCTTGCCATGACTTTTGGACGCTGGATGTTGACTACCTGATCACTCTCCTTTAGGGCCATTCTTGGGAATGAAGTCAGGCTTTTTCATGCCTCTTCATGGCAGCTCTTTCCTGCTTCATACAATGCCTGGCTTTGAGGTTTCCCAGCATGCCTCAGGCTGAAATCTGGCCAAGGCTGCCTCTGCTCCCTAGATTTGCCAGAACCCAGAGGTATCACCATCCTTGGGAATGCCTCTTTTGGCAGAGAAGCTTCCTTGGATACTCTTCAGATGGGAGGAATGAGTTCTTGCTCCTCTGAGGGCTGGCCCAGTGCTGGGGTCTCTAGGGCCTACAAATAGAGCCACAGAGGAAGACTAATGAGATCAGAAGGAACACATTGCTCATTCAGTAAATCATGAAAAGTAAATTAAATGCTATGTTCCCATTTCGGGAGAAACTATAAAGTTGGGGATTAAATAACTACTTGATAGAATAAATTATCTATCTGTCTATCTATCTATCTAGTCTGTCTATCTATCTTATTAGGAGATGCAGAAATGTGATGCAATGTTTCTCAGCTTCTTTTTTTGGTCACTGAGTCATGCTAACACATTTCCACATATGCTTTTTGGAATGAGAAGATATTTCCCTTAAAAATGACAAGATATGAGAAAAATCTTTTTTTTCACCTGCCACTCTTTCATTTATTCAATCTTTAGAGTTACTCTTGTTGGTACAATAATTTGCTATTGTGTCTCACAATAGCACACAGAGTTCAAGAAGAACTGTTTAAAACAAGAAAGATATCACAAAACAAAAAAAGGGAAAAAACTCATTAAAATGTTTTATTTTGGAGGCAAGTGAGATATTTCAAAATCAGTGTATTTAATTTCAAACCTCTAACTCTGTTAATATATATATATATATATATTTTTTTTTTTTTTTGAGACAGAGTTTTGCCCTGTATTTCAGGTTAACCTTGTACTTACCATGTAGCTCACAGTGGCTTCAAACTCACAGCACTCCTCCTGCCTCAGCCTGAGTGCTGGGATTACAGGCATGCACCATCACACCTAGCCGTATAACTATGTTTTTAAAGTTGACAAAATTAACTTTTTAATTGTAAACAGTGTATCATTGAAAATTCACATTTTTTGAGCTGATGGAAAAAAAATTGTGAATCATCAGTTTGTCAAACATCAGCATCAAAGCCAACACATTTGGGATGACATCTTAATAGGCGTTTCATTGCTGGAGTCATCGAACCCGTGAGATCCAGGAGGCGAATGGGAGGAGCAGTGACAGAGAGAGAGTCCCTGACTGCATAAAAGGCTTCCGGGCTGCCACTGACTTCACATGTTGGTTGGCAATCATTAGGTTGGTGACTTTCCTGATCCCCACGAGATGCTTGCACTAGGAATAAATTTCTATGTTGAAGCATTTGACAAGCCTTCGTTCCTGATGTCTCACACTCAAGCCTTACTTTATAGTCACATCTGTTAGTTTAAAGCATTTTTAGTTTATTGAAGAAGCCTTCACAAAGAAAAAACAGATGATGAAAATCTCATCTGTCAAAACTGTTATTAAAACCAGTAACAGTGTGAAATTTTGTTTAAATTGAAAGCATCATTTATTTTTATCAAACATTTTATAAACAATCACATTTGAGAAAGATTTGGGGGACCTGGAGAGCCCTCAACAAAATGCAGCTCATTATGTTGCTTTGTGTAACGTGAGGCTCAGAGATAGTCTAGAGCTGCCTCCCTTTCTCTTCTTGCAAGACCAGGAGGGTGAGATTGCCAAGGAGCAGGGCCAGGCCTCTGTGACAGGGTGGCTGGCCATCTACGAAGTAGACTTGGAAGGCAATACTGTGGTGGCAGACACGGGGTGCACCTGATTTGCCCTTTGTTGATGGGTCAGGTGCAGTGACCTGGCTTGAACTGTGAAGTCCCTGAGAGGGTTTGGGAAGAAGAATGGAATGGAAGACTGTTCTTGGAAAGATTGAGCAGGACTTCTTTTCTTTTCCTGTGTGTAGACAGTTGATTTTGTGCTTAGACTTGCTACTGATATCGAAGGGTGTTTCACAGCCAGAAGGAGTAAAAGACACCCTGAAGCAGGGAACAAGATGAACATCAAGTCCATGTAGTTGATTCTTCATTCAATCCAGATGTTTGGCAATGTGGAGACAAAACATCCGACACTCTGCTATTCTGTAGACTCAACCTTTGAATATACAAAAGATCCAGTTTCACATTCTCAACTGTTTCATACTTCTTTGGCTATTTGGTAATAGCAACCTTGAAAAAGAAACCATGCCCAAGGAAAGTAGAATAATGTAAATCAGAATGATGTGTCCAAGTAGTGACTTTCTTTCCTTTCTCCAGGCAATGCTGGAATTAATTTGGTCATACATTGACATCTTCCCCTGGGGCCAGCAAAAGTTTCCCCAAGGAGGGATGGGGCACTGAACCTGGGGTGCAGAGAATGTTTTAGGGTTTTCCAGACTTTTAGCTATCCCTTTGCATGCTTTCCTAAAAGTTGAGTGGCCTGAGAATAGGTCTAGGACTCTTTCTCAATTCCGCCTTCATCCACTGGAAAATCTTTGCTCATTCTAGATCTTTCTGGGGCCCCGTTATTCAGTGTGCACAGTGCAATAGGGCACTGCAGGGGTCTTTGAAGCCTACTAAAGTCATGGCCTCTATTTGGGTCTTTTTGCCTATTTTGTATAACATCAAAAAGAAGATGAAATTTCTAGATTTACTTCCAAACTAGCAGCATTACGTTTTCTAGAAAAAGAACATAAGTCAGTGTTGAGTAAACATTTATGTTTTCTTGAACACTAACTCATGGCTCTGAAAAAGTTTTCATTAATTTTTGCCAGGTAATTACGTACTATGCACTGCTGCTTTATTGTTACTGTAAACCCTAACTTCTGGAACTCTACTAAACTCTTTCCTACTCATTTTTCCATTTATTTACTGAAGGAATTCCTTCTAGCTTCCACTCTTAAAAAAAAAAACTCACATTAACGAACTTAAAAATTTTTTCTTAATTTTTTTTATTTTATAAAAAAAAACAAAATTTCTTGACAAAATAATAATGCAACTTTTTTGGGCTCTTAACTTCCTGTAGCCCAATTCTTTTGTTGTTGTTGACTTTCTCTGAAACTCTTATCTTTTCAGCTATAAGTTATATTCATCCTTAGGAATGTCAACTAATTGGGGAAAAAAAGATTTTTTTTTTCCTCTAGCAAAGATGTTTTTCCAATAACAAATTTATGAATAGCATTCAATCATTTCTAACTGAAAGTATATGCTATATTTGTGTTATCTGATTCATTGCAGATTCATTAATGATAATTCAATTGTGAAAAACATTTGGTAATAGGTTTGTCATTTGTCTTGTTTTATGAACATGTTATATGAAATGATTTAAGTCTTAAATTTTATACACATTTTTGTTGCATAGAAGTATGACTGATTAAAGACTTTTAAGAATATAAGAAAATTCTGTGAAAAAATGAAACTAAAATAAAGTTTCTAACTGTTAAAGCAGTGTTTGCCCATGTATTCTGTAAATGTATGAGAGTGGTTATCAAATTATGATGTGTATCATTTGGGATCATAGTGGGAATCAGGAGGCATACCTTCACGAGAGAATGGAATTGAGTTTATTCTGCTTGGATGCACAGAGAACTCTAGTTGGAAGTGAAGTTGGGGAGGGGCAGTAAACTCCTAAAGGTGTCAAGTAAGGGAACCAGTTCCTGGAAAATAATAGCTTTAGCTCAGGATGGAGCTGCCCTGTGGGAGCTATGCCTTTAGTAAAAGATGTGGTAGACCTCTGTTCTAGAAAGAAAGAAATCTGGAGAGTAATTATCCTGACCTATGTCTCCACCTAGTTTATGTGTCGGTTGCTTGGCATGAAGTCTGCCACACTTTAGGCATCAACATGTAAAAGCTGGTTCAAAACTTAAATTTTTGTATCTATTAATTTAAGACCAATGATCTCTCTGTTCGGTGCCACAAAAGGGTTTGCCTTCAAGGTTTTATGTGCCTTTAGGATGCTGATTACTGTCATTCCAATAGAAGTACCCAGTGACAGGCCAAGTCAAATCACGAATTGGAAGCCACCTCCTCTGATGAGCTTCATTTATTCCTTCATTGATTACAATTATGTAACATTTACAAATGTGGTCTGGTTCTCTGAAGTGTTCATAAAAGCCTGATAAAGATCTTGCATATCTTGGAAGTGCATTCCTTCATTTGTTTACAGGGCTTATCTCTACTCAACAGTTTCTCTAGGATCTTATTTCATCAATCGAATTTTGTTGAAATTTAAATAATTCTCCTTGCCTTAAAACTCTTAGTCCATGTTAAAACCACCAACTGTCACACATCTTTCCCCCATCTTTGTATCCCTTAAGCCCTAGGTGTCCTCAAAGAGTGATCACTACCTACTTTTTGTTTTTACTCACTTATTTATTTTTTTAACCTTACTGTGGTATATTATCTTATTCAGACCAATCATTGAAACACTTCTTGAAAGTCAAATAAGAAAATCTAGGTGGTATGTACCATTGCCTTTTTAAGTTTTTCTCCAGGCTTGCTTGGTCTGATTTTGTGTTCCTACATCCTTGAACTTCTCCTTTTATCTTCATGTCCTTTTTATTTGCATTACTTTTTTTTCCCTTTCCTTTTAATTTCTGGCTATTCCTTCTCTAATTTCTCTCTTATCCTTTGTAGCTCACAGATTTTGTTTCTTCCTATAGCTTTGACTTTGGTTGACTGTATCACATGTCTCTATTCATTGGGTGACTCATGTAGTCTAAGGATGCTAACTCCTATTATTCTGCAGGTAACATTCAGGTCTTGATTGTCCTCCAGAACTCCAGCTTTCCTGCTTTACAGATGTCTTTACCTGAATGATCTAGCAGCATTTCCAGCTCAGCATGTTCCTAATATAGAAAGTATCCCCTTCTATCACTGTCAGATATTTAAAGTCTTTCTTTATGTTATTTGGCCCTGATGGTGGTATAATTTGCATACCAAAAATCATTCCTTTTAATAAACATATAACCTATCTACCAACAACCATAGTCAAGAAATATATTTCCTATCATTATAAAAATTTCTCTTGTGCCATAATCAAGCACTAGCACCACGACCCTGGGCAACCACTGATATGTTGTTTTGGTCATTAAAGATTAGATTGATCCTTTCCTAGAGTTTTCTATAAATAAAATCTATTGTTTTGTGTGTGACTTCTTTTTAGACTAGTGTAATTTGAAATTCATCCACATTATGGTAAGAATTAATAATTTGCTATTCTTTACTATGGAGTTGTCTTCCATCATATGTGCATGCCAAGGTTTGTTTCCAAATTCACCTGCTGATGGAAATTTAGGTTGCTGCAAGTTTCTATATACTATGAATAAAGCCATTAGGAACACTTTAAGATAACAATTAGTGTAGACAAATGCTTTCATTTCTTTTGGGTCAGTAGCTAGAGATGGGATAGTTGGATCAAGCAGGAGGTACATAATTACCCAAAACTCTACCACCTGTTTTCCAATGTATCTATTCTACTTATTCTCCCAACACTAGGTTGTGAGTTGTTCTACAACCTCATCAATACTGGCTATTGATAGACTTTAATTTTAGGTATTTTAGTGGATTTCCAGGAGAATCACAATATATTTCATTTTCTTAAAGATTTCTCTTTATTGACATTATGAAGTTTTAAATTCATAGTAGTCGAATCAATAAAATAGGCACCTATTTCTAGATCATCCTACTCAGGAAATTTTGTGTTTACTGTTTGTATAATTTTCCTCAAAAAGGTTTTAGCTTATATGTTTGAAAAACCTAGACTTTATCACATAAATCAATTTCAGGTTTGCAACTAAATATATATCTCCTACCCCTACATGAGTACAGTCTCTCAATTACCAATGTGCCCGCAGAGTGGAATGTTTTTTATAATTGATGAACCTACATTCACACATTTTTATCATCCAAAGTCCATAGTTTACATTAGGCTTCACTCTTGGTATTTTACATTCTATAGATTTGGACCAATGTATAATGACATATAGTGACTACAGAATTATACAGAGTAGCTTCATCATCTTAAATATTCTTTGTGCTACATTTTTTCATCCTTTTGTTCTCTCAGGGTCCAACAACCATTGATCTCTTTTCTGTTTGCAGTTTAGCCTTTTCCAGAATGTCATATAGTTAGATTCAGACAGTATGTAGTATTTTGGGATGAGTTCCTGCCTAATGTTCATTTACATTTCTCCTCTGTCTTTTATGGCTTGATATATATTTTTTTCTCACACTGAACCCATACAGTGGGACACACACTTCAAAAAGTAGTTGGCAAAAATTTGGGTAGTTACATATTTTCTATATGATCAACTATTGTACCTCTTGCTATTTATTTATAAATAAGCCACAGTTTATTCATTCACTTGCAGGAAGGGAATTTTTATTGATTCCAAGTTTTGTCAATCAAGAAAAAAGATGCTACTATTATCTGCATGTAGGTTTTTGTGGGGATATAAATTTACAACTTGTTTAGGCACACATCAAAGAGTGTGATTGCTGGGTCATACGTTAAGAACATGGTTAGTTCTCTAACGAACCGACAAACTGTCTTCCAAAGTGGTCATTTTGCAATGCCACAAAAATGAATGAGAGCGATCCTGCTGCTCTACATTCACGCTAGTTTTTGATGCTGTCAGTGTTTTGGCCATTCTCGTCTTTCCATGGTGGTGTCTCATTGTTTATTTTATTTTGCATTTCCCTGATGAAATATGGTATGGAACATCTTCTGGTATGTTTATTTACCATCTTCTGTGTATCTTCTTTGTTTAGGTGTCTATTAATGTCTTTGGCCCATTTTAAAAATAGGTCATTTTCTTTCTGTTGTTTTCTTTCTGTTCTCTTTGTATATTTTTATAACAATCCTTTCTTAGATTAAAGAAAATTTTTCTCCCACTTTATGGCTTGTACTTTTGTTCTCCTCACAAAGTATTTCACAGAGTCTCAACTTCAAATTTTAATTAAGTCAAGCTTCAGTTTTTTCTTTAATGGATTGTGCCTTTGATTTGTATCCAAAAAGTCACTGTTAAATCAGAGGTCATTTTGTCTTCTAGGTGCTTTATAGTCTTGCCTTTAGGTCTCTGATCCATTTAGAATTATTTTTGGGAAAAACTTTAAATCTGGGCCTAGACTGATTGACTGACTGATTTTCCATGTGATTGTCAAGTTGTTCTTGTACCATTTGTTGAAAAGACTTTTTCTCCGTTGCATCATTGCCTTTGGTTTGTGGTCAAATCTGCATTTGTTTTTTATCTATTTTTGGACTCTGTTTTGTTCCACTGATCGATTTGTCTATTCTTTGTCCATACCACACTATCTTGTTTACTGTAGTTTCATAGTAAATCTTGAAGTCAACTAGTGTCAGTTCTCCACGTTTGTTCTTCTCCTTTAATATTGTGTTAGCTCTTCTGGGTCTTTTGCTTCCCAAGAAATGTAAAATTCAAAATCAAGAAATTTTACATTTTACATTTTAAATTTTTAAATTTTAAATTTTAAATTTTACATTTTAAAATTTTACATTTTACATTTCTTCCCAAGAAATGTAAAATTCAAAATCAGTTCATCGCTGACCGTAAATTAACTTTCTGGGATATTGATTGCCCAAGATTGTATCAAATCTATAGATCACATTTAGCAAAACTGGTATTTCGATAATACTGAATCTTCCTATCAATGAACATGAACTTCTTTGCATTCCTTCATTATACTTTTATTCACATAGATTTTAAACATATTTTATTAGAATCATCACTAAGAATTTCATTTTTGGAGGAATTAATCTAAATGTTATTTTGTTTATCATCTCAAATTCCATGTTTATCATTGCTATCTAGAAAAGTAATTAACTTTTGAGTATGAATATTTTTTTTTTTATTCTGCAAAAACTGTTCGTCAGTTTCAGTAGTTTTCCTGTCAGTTCATTTGGATTTTCTACACAATCTTGTCATCTTGGCAAAGTTAATTTTATCTTTTTCCTTCCCAGTTAAGTATGCCCTTTCCTTCTTTTTCTTGTCTTTTTGGGTTATCTATAACTTCCAATATAGTGTTAAAAGGTGGTGGTAAACACAGAGGTTTGCCTTGTTTCGTTCCTTAATGGGAAATCTAGTTTCTCAATGCTAAGTGTGATATTATCTGCAGAGTTTTTCATTGTTTGTTCTTGTAGAAATGCCATGTAAAGTTGAAGAAGATTCCCTCTATTTCTGACAGTTTACTGACAGTTTGCGGATGGTAGAAATTTTTGTCAAACGCTTTTTCTGTATTTATTGATAGGGTGATGTGATTTATCCTACTGCTATTGTGGATTATATTAATTGAGTTTTGAATGTTGAATCAGTCTTGTATACTTGTAAATTATTTTTGCCACTACCTATAGTCTTGATGTTCTCTATAACTTGTGGAATTTCTACAAGAAAAACCATTAGTATTTTATTTGAACTGAAATTGAATGTATAGATGAATTTAGAAACAACTTTAATCTTCATAAAACCAAGGTTTCTAGTTCATGAATATGGTATGCTTCTTCATTTATTTGTCTTCTTTAATATATCTCAGCAGGGTTTTGAATGTTAGTGTACAGGTATTGCACACGTTTTCTTAAATTTATTCCAAAGCAAGTAATAGTTTTGATGCCATTGTACATGCTCTTTCATTTTTAATTGGAATTCACAAATGTTTTTGTATATTGGCTTTGCAGAAGTAACTTATTTTTATCAGATCTTGTGTAGATTCTTTAAGATTTTCTACATACCCAGAAAAATGTAAATAAAGAAGTTTTACTTATATTTTGCAATCTATGTAGTTTTTCTTTTCTTCAGATGGAAATTTAGATCATATTTTTCTCTTTCTTCCAGGCTTATTGGTTTGTATAAGACTTCTAGTGCTATGTCGAACAGAAGTGATGGCATCCTCAACTTGCTCTAAATTTTAACAGGAAATTATGTAGTATTTCTTCCTTGCTTTTTTTTTTTTTCCTTTTTTAGTATTTTATTATGATAACCACAGGATTTTTTCTGTGAATGTCCTCTATTAGATTTTGGAAGTTTTCTCTTATTCATAGTTCTTGGAAGCTTTTATGATAAATGTCAGTCAAGTCTTATGAAATAATTTGCTCATCTATTGATACTATCATGTTTTCATTTTTACTAATAAGGTACAGTATTTGATTTATTCTTGAATGTTAGAATAACCTTGCCTCCTTGAGACAAACTATACTTGATCATGAAATTGTGTATTTTTTATTTTATTTGCTATTATCTTGTTAATATTGCTTTTGTCTATGATCATATGGTTCTTTTTTTCTTTACTTTTATTTTTGTATTACCTATGCCTTGGTTTGATACTAGGGTAATTCTAGTCTCTTAAAAAAAATTGGGAAGTATTCCCTCCTCTATTTGCTGAAAGAGTTTGTGTGGGACTGATAAATGCTTTAATTACTAAATGCTTTGAGGCACTCATCCTAATTCAATATGAGATGGAGTTTTATTTTTGAATATTTTGAGTTCAATTTCTTAATCATTATAGAATTTTCACTTATACTATTCTTTATGTGAGACTGCTTCAGTAATATGTGTCTTTAAAGAAATTTGTCTATTTCTATTTCATCTAAATTTTCAAATTTATTGGCACAAAGTTGTATTTCTTTACTTTTTTTTGGTTAAAAAGATCTATTCCTCTTTTTCCATTTTTGATATTGATAAATGGTATCTTCACTCTTTTTTCCTGATCAGTCTTGTTAGTAATTCATCATTTTGAGTAGTTTATCTTTTCAATTATAAGCCTTTGTCTTCATTGATTTTTTTCTTCTGTTAGTTTATTTTACTAGTTTCTACTTTGAGTTTTATTATTTTTTTTTGCTTACTTATTGTTTAACTTGCTCTTCTTTTTTATTTTTTGTAGGTGGAAACTTAGATCCTTGATTTGAGAATTATGTTAAACCTTTGATATAGGTATTTAAATCAATAAATTTCTAACCATAAGAAGCTCTAGCTGCTTCTTATTAGATGTTGTATTTTTATTTTCTTTCCATTCAAAGTAATTTCTTATGTCCATTTTGAGATTTTCATTAATGATCCCTCATTGTACTTGTCTTCTGGTACTACACATATGTTAGTTTGCTATTTTTCCCTCAGGTCTTTGAAGTTCTTTTCTTTCTTATTTTTTCTTGGTCCTTCCTTTAGAAAAGCTTATATTGTTATATTGTCAATTTTTCATTGTTTAGTATTCTGTCCATCTTACCCAATAAATTTTTTATTTTAGATTTTGTACTTTTCAATCTCAAGAAATTCTTTTTAGTCTTTCTTCTATCTTCTACTTATGCTTATTTCTTTAAACCCATGAGCATATTATAGATATTTATAATAGGTGTTGTAGTGCCTGTGTCAATTCAACTGTATTTTTAATTTCTGGGTTAGTTTCTGTTGGCTATTTTTTCTTTTGGTGTGGGCATGTCTTCCAATTTCTTCAAATAAACTGATCCTTGATTTGGTGAGGCATACATACTGTGAATTTATATTTTTGAGTACTGGGTTTTGTTGTATTCCTTTAAAGAATATTACACATTGTTCTAGAAGATAATATACTTTTAAGGACAGGTCAACATTAGTCTGTACTTTAAGAATAATTTAGGCTCATTTCTTCGTTCTCTAGTAAAATATAAATTCAATCTTCTGGTTGCAATTTAACCAGTGAAATCAAAATGATTCCTCTCCCTTATGTGAATTGTGAGACTATCTTTTAAAAAACCTCTCATTTCATGACAGTTGTTTTCCTCCCCAAAAGTTATTCTTGTGGAGTTTGTACACAGATTGCACGCAAATTGGTATTCAGCCAAAAATTTAAGAAAACCCTTTTCAAATTTCTGGAGTTCTCTCCCACAATTCTCTTTTGCCATTTTTAGCTACATCTGCCGGTCTGAACTGTGAGCTCTGTCTCTTCAATTCAGCAGTGCTATGAAGCTCTGCTTGAGTTTTCCTTCCCTGAGCTGGAGGTTTGCAAATTACTTCCAGGCAGAATGCCAGTAAAATGGAAGAATTCACCTTATTTTTCCTCTCTCTTTTACCCCCAGAGATTATATAGTCTTGAGCTGCCAATTGTCTGACATCTGAAGACAGTTGTTTCATAATTTTGTTCAGTTTTTGGTTGTTTATGGCAGTGAAATAAATCTGGACCTCATTGCTCCCTCATGACTGAAAGTTAAAGTCCTTGTGTCATCTTTGGTTTCTCTTTTTTCCCTTTCCTTCCACATCCAGGTTGTTTGCCTTCCCTCCCAAGTCCTAGCACAAGTCTCACACCAGTCATCTCCCCACTGCCGTGGCCTTGTTGCAGCCCAAGAAACTGTCTTCTGAACTATCACAAGTCTTTCACTTAATCTTTCTCCTAGATTCCATCCTCCCTATTGAGTGAGTCATCATTCCATTGCCAGAACAATAGTCCTAAAATTCTTCCAACTGTGGTTTTAAAAAAAAAAACAATCTAAACATCTTCAATGGCTTCACCTAGTAGCATGTTTTAAATATTGCTGTCAAGGCACAGCACCAAAACACTTTCTAATATGTGTTGGTATTAGAGCAACTTTATGCTCTTCTCTTGTACTTACATCTATCACTTCGTCTACTGTCATTTCCCTTACATTCCTTCCTTTCTTACCTTTTGTACTATGTTTTCTCTTCCATATGTATTAAAATCACAGAAACCTCGAAAAAGTTATATATGCCTTTTGCAATGCCCCTCTCCCTGGGAACTCATTTATTACAGAGCCTTTTCTTTCTCTGAATCCTGAAAGTATGTCTTGATACCTCTCATAGTAAGTACTACTGTCTCTACCGTTACCATAGTTCATAGTTGAACAAGTATCATTTACATCAAGTATTAAAGATAATGATGAAGTATTTGTTTTACTTCCTCATGACAAATACTGGTAGTGAATTTCATTGCCTTTGTGGCTAGTAAAATGTTGCTGAAGAAATTATGGTCTTTGTTATCCTGAAATCATTTTTCCTTTGTGTTCATTGACTCAACTCCAGAACAGGGGTCTACCACTAACTATTCTACAATAACAGGATTTAAAAGCAACACATCTGTATCATATGCTGCATCTTGTCACCATTGGTATCACTTGATGTGACACATTATATCACTAGTTTCATATATTAAAGGCCAGTCAGGAACTAGCCAGCCTTTCTGGTAAGCTACACAGACCATGCGGGACTCAAGAAGAGAAGGAAAAGTCAGCAACTCCTGAGAATCAGCCATGCTGGGACTGGGAGGAGCCGATCAAGGATCCAACTAGCCAGCCTTTCTGGTAAGCTGCGCAGACCATGTGGGACCCAAGAAAAGAAAAGTCAGTGCCTCCTGTAAGCCTACCGGCATGCAGGCTTAAAATCACCAAACCCTCTCACCCCATAAGCCACCAGCTGGTTTGGAGGTCAGCCTGAGCTGATAACAACTGAGGTACTAAAAGCACCTGAAGGATTGTACTGTTAGGCATGGGGCTGACAGTCTGAGCATGTATAGGGAGGATAACAGTATGCAATATGGCAAATATGGGGGATTTTTTCTGTCTTGTTTTTGAAGTCTAATAATGTTCTCACTGTTTTGTTTCTTTTTTCTTTCTTTTTTTGCTGTATTCAATATTCTATTTTGATTTGTTTCATTCTGCTTTGTTTTGGTCTGATTTTGCTATAACTGATGGAATGGAAAACTACTGTGAAGATAGCAAGATACACTAGAGCAGCCATTGTTGTTTTCCCACTACTCTGCTTTGATGTTCTGTACCAGTTTCACTGATGTGTTTTGATTGGACTTGTTTTGTTTGTTTTGTTGGGTTTTACTATCTTTAAAGTAAAAAAATAAAAAAAAAAGACCAGTCAGAAGTGGTGATGCATGCTTGTAATCTCAGCACTCAGGAGGCAGAGCCAGGAAGATCGTTGCAAGTTAGAGGCCAACCTGGGCTATCTAGTGAGCTCAAGACCAGCCTGAAATACACAGCAAGACTCTGTCTCCAAAGACAAAAAACGAACAAAAATAAAAGGCCAATCATTTTTTTTTTCTGAGACAGAATCTCACTGTACAGTCAGACTGGTCTTGAACTCACTATGTTGCTTAGGCTAACCTCAAACTTGTGTGGATCCTCCTGACTCAGCTTCCCAAATGCTAGCATTATAGGCATGTGCCACTACACTCACTTTATTTTCAATTTATATTTAGTCATCCTCTTTTCCCTACTTTTATATATGACTTCTTTTCAGGCATATGCGCTTCTTTCTCACTAGAGTATTAGCTCTCAACAAATAAACACTGACCAATATTTTTCACCCTCTGTGGCAGCTTTCATACAGTGCTTCGTGCATGTAAGTACAGAACAGTTATAAGATCCTTATTTTTTGAGTCAGACTGACAAGGACACATGTGTACTCATCAACTCACTGAGCATAGGGCAACAGATAATTTAAACATAAATAACCATACATATTTATACATATAATATATGCCCTTAGAGAGTGTTTGCCCTGTGTACACTATATACAAAAATTGTACAAATATTGCACAATCAAATATTAGCTGTTTCATATTAGAAAATAACACTAGAATATTAGCTGTAGTATCTATAGCATATATCTGATAACCAGAGATACTTCAGTTTTAGTGTCTCGAATTATTCAGCTATTTCCTAAGATAATACTTATGTCTCAATCTCATTATCACAACACTTTTTACATGCTTTTTGCAAAATTACCTTTCCTTCATTTTAATTATACAACTCCAAGTCATTTTTGCACATTTATATTCGGTAATTGTAAACAAGGAAGCAAACATAAGAACAAGAAATACATGAGAATGCAGGCATGTAATTTGTCCTTTTGGTTGATAGCAATGACTTCATCAAGATAGAGTAAATTAGGGGCTGGGGATCTAGCTCAGCAGTCTAAGTGCCTACCCAGCAAGTGCAAGGTTGTGAGTTCAATCCCCGGTGCTGGAAAAAAAAAAAAAAGATAGAGTATATTTAATCTCAATTCACAAAATAATCACATTCATAATTTGAGTTCATTTTCATTTCAGGCTATTTTTTTTTCAAATCCTGATTCAATATATAAAATTTCTCTTTTGATATTCTTAAACATTCCTTAAAATTGGTTTTATTCTAGGAAAGGAGCAGCAAAGAAATGAGCATTTACTTTGCATCTACTTTTGACACATTTTAGTTTTGACACTTGACACATAAAATCTCATTCAATTTTTTCCATAATCCTGAGAAGACTTCTTTGTTATTCTAACTTTAAACATGAAAATCTGATGGCTAGAGACCAACATACCCAAGATTGTTGAATTAGAAAGTGGCCAAACCAAAATTCAAAGAAAACCATTGTCATTGTTTTCTTCCTTCCTTCTTTCCTTCCTCTTACCTTCCTTCCTTTTTCCCTTTCCCTTTCCCTTTCCCTCTCTCTCTCTCTCTCTCTCTCTCTCTCTCTCTCTCTTTCTTTCTCTTTCTTTTTCTCATTTTTTTTCCTTCCTTCCTTCCTATTACCCTTTCTTCACTACACTGACTATCATCAGGCAAAGATTTTCTGAAAATCTCACAGAAACCTAGAAAGTAAACAATTTTTTAAAATCATATTGGTTTATCTGTGGCACATGTGTGAAATGCACATATGAAGATATTGATTAAAGCATGACACCTGAACACGATCCATGTTAGAATTTAGGATGTCTGAGATTTTGCTGAAATGTAAGAGTAGACTTCAAGGGAAAGCATTTGAAAACCACATTGTGAAATAAATGTTTTCTTTCTTTGAGTTTCTCTGTCTCTTTATCTCTGTCTCTGTCTGTCCAACTGTCTGTCTGTCTGTCTTCCTCTCTTTAAGATAGTGATCTACTGATTTTAGGAGTCTATTGAGATTTGTAACTAGGTAAAAACTATGAAGGCATTAGCACACCGACATGTATGTTAGGTTCTGAGTGACATTAACGGAGAACATGAACTCTCATTGCCATTTGCTTTCATCTAATATGCCACAAGTTTCCTCAGAACTCCTGTTTAACTGAGTAATAACTTTCCCCATTTGGAATTATTAGAACTCTAAGAATCCCAATGAGAGACTCTAAATTGTGTATCATGATGACAATTCTTGTTATTTTATTAACAATTGTTCTAGAAGTGTGAGGTAGTATGCAGAATTGAAATCAGCTCCAGAAAATATAAATTATGATCTTAAATTAACTATGTGAACAAGATTAAGTCACTTCACTGATTTCTGTATTGTGCTTTCGCTTTCATGAAATAAAGGATTGGGCAATGTATTCACCAGTTAAGTTTTCTTTTTTACACAAAGAGGAACAGCAATAAATGAATGTAATAAAAACTTAAATGATGCAAAAAGAATTACAATGAAAAAGAATTTTCCCATTTCAACCTCTTTAGATGGAATTGCTATTAGCAGATTTTGTGTATGTCATAACACATTTTTGATGCATATACTACAACCAGGTGTCTAGGTATATGTGTTTGTATAAACACTTTTATTTTCCTTTTAATTTAAATGGGACTATACTGTTCTCAGTGCTCAGATAATTTTTACACAATGGCACAATCTTAGAAATTTTTTCTTGTCACTGTGTTTATATTGACTTCATTATTTTTAAAGGTTGTATAATATCTCATTGTATGGATATACCTGAATTTAACTGATCTGTATCTATTGATAGATGTTTAAATTGGCCACAATAAATACACTTGTATGTGTGATGTCCTAAGCATATATATAGACAAATAGATATGTAAAATGAGTTCTTAGAAATCGAAGTACTGGTGTTCGATTAATCTCTTTTGAAAAAATATTTTATATATATATATATATATATATATATTCCCCCCATTCCATTTATGGGCAGTAAAAGCATCATGATGAGCAATGAAGATCAGCACAAATGTCTTTTATGTACTTTATTGATCACAACATTTTCAGATTATTGTATCTAGATGCTACTTCTCTATTGCTAGAATATTTTTAGAAATTTTTGTCTGGAGAATTGTTATTGCTCCACTTGTTAGATATCGGTGGGGGTGTTTTAATAATCACCTTTTACAGAGAAATACTTTCCATTGAAAATGCTGAGACCTGCCTGCTCAAGTGGGAGCACCAACGTTCACTCTACCAAAAGACACTACAAATCCAAATCACCACGCTTTTTAATCTTTGCCAATCAGCCATGCAGCAATGTTCTTTTATAGTTTTAATGTGTGGCTTTTATGAATCAGGTTGGTGGAAACTCATTTTCTGAATGATTTGTAAGAGCCATTTATCTATTATCAGAAGTCATTTATGTAAACACTTCTCTCAGTTTAATATTTTTCTTTTGGGTTTGATTTTTATGATGCTTTTATTAAGTTATATTAATTTAAAATTTTTCTATAGTTAAATGATACATTTCTCTTCCATTCCTGAGTTTTTTGGGCTTGCATGGAGAGTCCTTTATTAGTTTAGAATGAAAAAACAATTCCAGAAGCTGAAAAGACAGATTCCCTTCTCCTCAATCCCACACACACACACACACACACACACACACCCCTACTGAGTCTGAATTCATGAGCAAGGGGCTCAGTACACATGTTGGTAGTGTTTTCCTTGCATAAGGTCCACTGGAGCTAGTAGTCTCTCTACTGTGTCTTCCAAATGCGATGCGCTATGACTTCGAGTGATCCTTCATGAGTAGGAAAGTAACAAACATTTCTGAGAACAAAAATGCACTGCAGCATTACTTAAAAAAAAAGTTATATTCCCAGTTCAGGATCTTATATATATAGAGATTTTTAAATGACAATGTATTCTCACCTGTTAGCAAAAACTGTTAAAATACAATCTCTCTTGTTGGAAGACTTTATCACAATCAGAAGAGAAAGAAAGTAGTAACTCTTCTAACCAAAAAACAAATATATCTTTCATGATATTAATAACCATGAGAGAATAGGCTCAATCAAGAATGGGTTACTGCTACACAGGAAGCCAAACTGATCAAGGGTCAAGCAATAGAAGAAGAGGAGAAAACGATTATTTAGTACAATGTTATTGTCACTCTTATTGTCACTGTCTACTTTATCAAAGAGGAGAAACAATTTAGTTCCATTATTATAGACATATGCTCTCCTAACTTCAGAAGCATTGCTTTAGCATCTCCTAAAAGGTGTTTTGTAGATAGGGTATCTCTTCTGTTCAAAATGATAAGGTGGAGAACATGTAGTCAAATGAAATTATCCAAGTGGTAGAACACTCGCATATAAAATAATTTATAGTTTACCATAAGTGTTGTTAAATCTGGGTCTTGTACAATGATGAGTTATGAATTCAGCCCTTGTTAATGTTTCCTTTGCAATATGTGGTGGGAAATAGCTATTAAAAATACTAGCGTCACTATTTATTCAAAGGCTCCACATCACCAGAATAAATTGCCTGAGAGGAAACATCTTGTTCATAATGATTTGGAATACAGAGCTTAAAGTTTCATGCAATGAATGTTTAGCTTTATAATAAGGAAGCATTCATAATATATGTGTGATATTTGTTAGTGCTAAACACATAGCTAAATGTTTCATGAAAGAACTATTGTGCACTTGATTTTACAATAAACAGTTAAAACTCCTGGAGTCAATTTGATGCGAGTGGAATGTTTGCTTAGATTTAGCGAAGAGAAGTAGTGTAAATAATTCACAAGGTGTAATTTGACTCAATATTTTTCCTGGCCTATGAGGTACATGGGCCTACTTTTTCCTCCATGGAGCTTTGCTCTCTTCTTGCAAGTTGCGGGTGAATTGCAAGTTGCCATTCACGCCTGGGGTCAATTTGAAAATAAGTTCAGAAGATTAGTCGGTGGATGTGTATGTGACAGACAAAGAAACCTGTGCCTTCTTCTGTACTAGTCCTTGAAGGCCTTGAGAGGCGGCACCTGGCATCTCCTTTGAGAAAGACAATGAAAAAGGAGACAGGTTTGAGGGACTGGGCTGAGCTCAAACAGGCTCCCGGTTTCTGTTCTTCAGAGGCAAAAATTTTTGCCTATGATTTCTCCCTGTAATAGAGCAATCAGAATTAGGTGAGAGGTTTAATGCAAGACAAAACAAGACAGCAAAAATCTGATGACTTAGGCCGTATTCCCCAGCCTAGGGTTATTTGTACAATAGTAATTTAAATTGTGATGCTCAGAGTCATCCCTAAGGGTTGAGTGGGACTCTACCCTCTTTTTTCCCCAGCAATTGTATTAAAGCAATCAGATGCCAAGGAATATCATCAGTAGTCTTTAAAGGTAAACAGAAGGGGATGTGAGGGAAAAATCCAGCCACTGTTTTGACTCAGACTGAGGGATTTATAGAGGCAGAGTCACCAAAGCTGGTTTCCTCTTTCCCATTAACTTCTTTTGAAAACATTTTTTGGCTAATTTTATGTCTATCCCTACTTGTGTTATTGGAAATCTTAATTTGTATTTACAATTTTAGTGATTGTCCAAACTCTAATGAGGTTCTACCTTGATCTTTCTTTTTTCTTTCTTTCTTTCTTTCTTTCTTTCTTTCTTTCTTTCTTTCTTTCTTTCTTTCTTTCTTTCTGTTTTTTGTTACTGTTACATCTTTAGAATGCAGCAAAACAAATGTTCTTTTAAAATTGGCTGGAGATAACCCATTCATTAAGTGCATGAGTCAACAGATGTTTTTTCCTCAAAGGATGAGTTGTGTGAAGAAAGGTCTTGGAGAGGATGGATGTTCTATTCTCCCTCCTCTCACCATGCCCCACCACCACACACAGAGAGAAGGAAAAATAGTCCCCAAGATTGAAAAAAGGAAGTAGCTTGACCTGACTGACACAGAATCTTAATCAGAGATGGAGAAACAGTTGTTTGGAAAGCTGTCTATATCAAGAACATTAAAACTTTATGGATCAGCTCTCTTAAATCCTTCCTTATCTGCCTTTATGTGCTAGAGGTGGACAAGGTGTAATGAGACAGGAGCACCCGATACACAGGATACAGTTTTCAAAAGCTCTGGGAGCCAGGATATGTAAATTCTAATCTTGGCTTTCACACCAGTTTACTAGTGCTGATTTGCATTGTCTTCCCTTCAGCTCCTTATGCATAAGCTGATAGAGTTGATTAAGAATGATTCTGAAATCATTTCCAGCACTAATCTCTTCTTGTTCAAACTGAGCATTTCCTGAAGTTTAATGTGAGGCATAGCAAAAATGAGCCAGAGCTGAGTTATGAGATTCCATGGAAAGTGCACTCATTGTACTAGGAACAGAATTCTCTCTACTGGGTGAGGCTCCCTGAGGAATGATGAAGGCTTTTTGCTCAAAGTTTAGTCAATTTCCTGTAAATTTTCCTAGGCCTATCTAGGCATTTCCTTGTGAAATCTAGTTTTAGTGAAAACCCTTCTAAGTCATTTTAGCAAGAAACTACCATCTGATTGCCTTTGATATCTGATCAAATTCCTCCCCAGTGTGTAATCACCCTGGCTGGTATTCATCAAGAATCTTGTTAGGTTAGTTTAGCCAGGATTCCTCTTAACTCTGATATTTCCTCTAAGTTATTTTCCAACCACTGATCCCTACCCTACTCCTTCACTATAAGTTCCCACTTGCCATCCTGTATTGAGACTTGAGTCTAATGTCTCTACAGTGCAAATCCCATTGTTGTGGCTGTTGTGCCCGCAGTGATGGTCCTGAATAATGTCTGTCTTACCATGCCTTAAAAAATGTCATTGAATACTTTTTTCTTTAATACAAGAAAAGATTCTGAGGGGGGTAGGTTTGGGGAAGGGGACTTTATCTGGAAACAGAGTTGGAAAGAAAAAGCATTTATTAGCTATGGATTCTCCATCATCAACTAATAACCCACTTTTGGTGATCATACTTGGTGTGATGCACTCTAGAAGGCTATTCCTATTATTGCAAGCTCTGTGAAAATGTGAGCTACGCATCAGTACTATTTTGGTGATACCATGTATGTCAAACCACATTATATGGTAACAGAGGGGTTTCATAGACCACAGGAGTCCTTGATACTTTGTGGCACAGGAAAAATGACCTTCATGTGGAGTAGATCTGTGGACCACTTCAGCTGGGCCAGGCTACCCTTGTAACCATCTCCTGTCTCCCATTTATAAATGGCAAAACCACAGAATTCCCTCCCCCTACACTTGACTCCTAATTAACACCACAAAATCAGTCAAAGTAACCAATCAGACCAAGACCACATTAAATAAAGTAAATGGGAAGAAAAACATGTTTTAAGTGAGAGACCAAGAAGAATCCAAATAAATCATCATTTTATGTCAGAAAGGAAAATATGTGCATTGGCATATTATAAATGCTAAGATTTCAGGAGTCCATGTGTTACCTTGAGGACTGGGGAAACACTCTTCGAAAACTCCTTGATGGGAATCATTTATCCAGATAGGGTCTTCTGAAACCCTGTTTCCCCTCCAGTTCTAGAAGGCAGGAACTTGAAGCCTGAGCCGGTTCTGATGTACACAAACCACTTTGAGTCACTACTTTCTAAGAAAGCATTCTGATTTTCCTTGGAGAGTGCCCTTCAGGGACTGACCGCCATTGAACTTATTTAGCTCATAAGACCTGACAGTTTCATAGCCATAGGTGGCTTAAGAGGCAGTTCATCAAAGTTCAGATCATGATAAGAGATCCGGCATGAACCAGGAGGCTGGACTTGCCATACAGAGAGGTATTCTTTTGGGAAAGGTTGGCATGTTTATGATTCCTGAGGTTATGTGAGCTCAGTTTTCCCCCTTAAACATCTGCTACAGGTGCTGGGGAAACACTGCTTGTATTTTTGTATGAGCATGGTATAAATAATGTCCACTTTCAATAAACCTTTAAAACTGAAACAGCTGCCATGCAGGGTTTAAAAACAACTTGTGACTTCCTGTAAGTCTGAACCACCCTTATCACCAGAATCCATTTCAAAACTTTTGTCCCTCTTTCCCCCTCACCTTTGGTCCCAGCCCTGCAGAGTTCATAGCCCTTGGCTGTTTTTCATAAATACAGGGCAGTGGCCTTAAGCAACAAATAAATCACTTATCCTAGATTCCTGGAGGGGGTGTTGAAGCCATAGCATTACTGCTCTCCTGATAAAAACACCCTATGCTTCATGATTAACAACAACATTGATACTTAAAGGTCTACTTCAAAATGTGTGTTAGCTGTCTCTCTTTTGTGTGTTGTTTGTTATATATTGTAAACCACGACAGGGAGGACTCTATCTTTTAAATTCTTGCAGGATTCCTGATGATTTGACCCAGGGCAAGGAAGTAATCTATAAAGTCTATGCATATAATACATACTAAGTTTGAGTTTCAGGCATTTACATGTTTTCTTTCTTAACCGCACAGGATTTTCTGTTTTCTCAATCCCATTACAGTAGGTTCAAAGGCCGAGAAAGGTTTTCCTCTGTGTAATTTACAGCAAGCTCTACTAACATCCTTGGAGCAGATTAGTAGCCTCCAAAAGAGGATGGGGTTCTAGCTTCACTTTGAATGAAAAGAATGCATTCTACCTCTGTGAAGATTTTATTTCTGTAGATAAGATGTAAGCCAGGGGGACTGGGCACATAGCTCAGTGGCCCAAGTGCCTGCCTGGCAAGCACGAGGTTGTGAGTTTGACCCCGGTACCAAGCCAAATAAACAAACAAACAAACAAAAAGATGTGATCCACGCATTATGGCACATATCTGTATTCCCAGCAGTCAGAAGACTGAACTAGGAGGAGCACAATTTTGAGGCCAGCCTGGGCTACAGAGGCAGACCCTGTCTAAACAAAGAAACAAAACAAAAGGAAGAAAGAAAGAAATAATGAGAGAAAAAAATGTGAAATAAAGATAGAACAAAACAACCCAGAATAATTTGTGTGCTGGGTGCTTTGTGCATATATTTCTTGCTTTTTGTGTGTTTATGGAGACACTTACTAGCTGCTAGATTATGTGGTTGAGGGTGAAAGTTTGTTTATGCAGATCACTGGTTTTCCCTAGTTAAAATCATTCATCCTGGTGATTGAACCCAGCGGGCAATTTGTGCCCCAGGAGACACTTGGCAAGGTCTGGAGCTGATTTTGGTTATTACAACTGGGGAAAGGATACTATTGGCATCATAATAAAGTTTGATAGCTAGTAAAGACAGTTGCTCTTTTTTATTCTAGTAGAACACATTAAATGTAAAATTGGCCACTTACATTTTTAAGTGTATAGCACAGTAGCATTAATTATATCCATGTCGAAGAACAACTCAAGGAATTCATGACCACCAAACCAACCCTACAAAGATTACTAAAGGACATTTTAGAGAGAGAAAAAAAAGACCACGGTCTCAGGAACAATGTCAGAGGGGAACCATCAAGTGGGGCCAGTCGACTGAATGGAGAGGAAAAATAGGGAGCCAATGGCAGGAAAATAGCATGGCAGAGACAATACAGTGCAAGAGGGCCTTAAGGCACTAATAGAAAGAAAAAGAGGCATAGTGGATCAGGAGACA
>RJWT010007878.1:0-27018 GCA_004365215.1 Cuniculus paca
GAAACAGAAAAGGTACGGCTGAAAGGTGTCTCTTAATGTGAAAGTATAAAGAACTTCTAAGACAATCTAGTGTCCTGCAAATATATGGTGATTACACTCAGTTCCACCGACATTTATTTTTAAGTAGAATAGGAAGTATTCTGTTAGGCAAGGCTCTCTGCTCCTAAAAAGTTACAGGTGATAATATTTAGTACACTAGTTCTCAATTCTTTCTGTGCATCCAAATCACTGCTGAACTTCTGAAAATACTTGTGAGCCCTGCTTATATCAGGCAAGTCAAATTGGATTTTCCACCTGCCTTGCGTATTTTATTTTTAATTATTTCTAATTTTCTGAATTGGGTACTGACATTATGATGCATACAATTATTTTTAGTTCTGGCATGGCAGATCTTGAAAGAGTTACTACTGTTTCCAACATTTAGGTCTCTTGTTCCTGTTTGGTGACTAAGCCACCAAAGCTAATGTTTTCTTAATTTATTTTATGCTTTAGGAAATGTTTACAATTACTTTTGAAAACTGGTTATATTATTGAGAAAGAATAGAACTTCACATTGTGAATTTAGCATCACAGGAATAAAGGAAAAAGTAGTAATTGCTTCCATTTTATAAAAATTCTGAACATTTTTCTTATCCTTTAGTCATTAATAGTGCCATAGCTGCCCTTTATGGGTATCTTAATGAAATACTATTTCCTGTTGAAACTCATTGTCTCCATGAACTTGCAGATTCTCTCAGCAGTTGTGTGGTACATGCTCTCCTTATCTGCTTTTTACAGTGGAGGAGCTGAGGGCAGTGCAAGGTTATGTGAGTTGTGCTAAGAGGCTCAGCAAGGAGATGAAGTATTTTTAAGCCCAAGCAGGCTGGCTTCTGAGACTGTGCTCGTAACTACAGTGCATTTAGTGGAGACCTGGCAGTGCATGCATTTTATCTGTCACCTGATATTTCACCATCTTTGCCAGTACTAATTAGCCAGCCAGAAGACATAGATCTGTGCATTTCAAGTTGTGTTTGCTAGTGGATGATGATGTGTGTGCTGCTTGACTTCCCGGGAGGACAGATGGTCTCACAGAGGTAGAAAGTGGTTCTTAAGTCGGTGATTCTCAATCCTATGTAGGATGGAGCTGATTGAAATATTCTAGCTTAGATTTCATTTTAAGAAATTTTTATTTATAAAATTGGTTTCCCAATTGTTCTCTAATTAAGGATACTGTATTAAATGCCAATTTAAAGTATGTTTTGCCAAATGCCTTGAAGCCCCTTTCCCAGCAGAAGGCATGAACTATGGTGGAGCTGGGCACTAGAGGTCGCTAGCAGCAAACTAGCGCTTGCTGGTAACCCTAGTTTTACCAATACCCTGATGTTTGATCTCAAAAAATGTGCTGAAAAACAAGACAAATCTCAAAAATAATCACTGCACACATAGAGGCCTCTTTCCTACACTTTAAAAGTTTTAGGTGAAAAGTTTATCAATTTCCTATTTTATTGCACATATAAATTATATTTTAAGACTACTTATTGTTGTACAACATGAATTCATTACCTTCCCCTACTCTTTACCACACATTCACATGCAATATGGACTTATACTCATTTGTGAATGCCTTCCAGGGTAATAAAGCCTATTAAGTCAAATAGAAGCATTACAGTTGCTTTTAATCTCATAAGTAAAGGTATGATTTTTCAGTGGTCTTTGGTAATTTCTACCCCTCCTTTATCTAATAGTAAAATAAATTAGAGCAAATATCCCAAAGGGGAAAACATGAATATTGGAACAGGAAGCAATCTGTTCTTTCTAACCAGACTTGCTGTGATGACTTCCTTTGCAGTATGTCTCTTTTGAGTCAACAGCCTTTCCTCTCTCTGGTCCTCACCTGCCTTAAGGGACAAGATGAGCAACGGGAAGGCCTCCTGACATCTCTCCAGAATCAAGTTAACCAGGTAGGGTAAAGTATAATATTAAGCCAGGCAAACATCTCTCTAATGGTATTCATTAGTTTTTCTTTCAAATACTAATATTCAACAAATAAAGGTAAAACATGTCTGGATGAGATTCTGGGAAGCAACAGTCTATACAGTGTTCTCCAACCTGGCATTCTAGTCACCTCAAGGTGAAAAATTTTATAATATTATGCATATAATACATGTGTACAGACTGTAAAAGTAAATTCTTACATGTTGCCTTCAAGAAGCATAATGTCTGCCCCTCTCCTAACTCTGCCCCATGAGTGACAACCTACCAGAATCTGGTGTAATGGGGATGATATGAGAATGTCCTGCTTCTCATGCTGGGCTTCCACATGGTAGGGAGGTCTCAACCTGACTGAAGTTTCAGGAAGTCAGTTTTATTGGCTGCCAAGACCCAGTTTGATCGCAGTTGAATGCATAAGAAACTCACTCATAAATAAGAAGGCTTATTGGTTCATTTGCAACGAATTCGAGTTACCTTTTCCCTAGCCCTGGTTCTTCTGATGATCACTGTTAGAGGCAGTTGGCATTCTATGAAATGCACAGAAACTGAATGATTGAAGTAGAAATTGGGTAGATTGGCTGTAATGAGACCTTTGTCCTGATGCAGAGCCAACTGGAGTGTGCTCGTGGTGCTGTGACTTACAAGATTGTCTTTCTCCTGAATGTGATGGAGTGAACATGGACAGGGACATTTAACTTGTTTTTCTCATCATCTGTAATGAAGATTCTCAGTGTGGGCCATAAGGCCCCGAATCACTTACATTTGCTGTCTTCCACCTTGCTTACTCCCAGTTATGGACTCGCTCATCCACACTTGTCACAGTTGCTTGTTTCTGTTCCTCAAACTTGCCAAGCAAGTTTTACTTTTAATGCCACACGTCTTTTCTTCCCTGTAACTAAAAAAACTCTTTCTGGGATAGTAGCCTATCTACTCTTTTGCTTCATTCAGGTCTCTGTTTAGATGTTACCTTCTGAATGAGGGCATGATCACCTTCTAAAAATAGGGCCTCTACTGTTCCTTCTCCCCTTGCCTTGCTTCACACCACTTGCTCAGCTTGACTTTTGTTCATTTGTCCCACTAGCATTGGATAAGCTCCACAAGAGCTGCATGTGTTAACTGTCTCACACCTTAATTGAAGCTTGAAAGAAGCCCATGTCTTTCTCACATGAGATTTGGGAAGTGCTCACTTCTCCTCATGTGGTGTACTATACTTACAGGTCAGCCGTTGGCACAGACTACTTCTGCGTGTGACTCATTTTACCACTTGCAAAATGATTCTCATAAACTACTAGATTTTTTCTCATTGTTGTTGTATGTTTGTGTGCTTGTGTCATTTGATTTTAGGGTATAGCATACTGTGGCTTGCCTTACCTCAGGAAACTTTTCCTTCTCCAGCATTAATATGAGTCAATGAGGAAATGAAGAAGCAGCCCACTTTATAAATTTATATGCTCCTTGGTTAATTGATGTGTAAGATGCCACATTTTTCTAAATGGTTTACATTCTTTCTATTTAAGGAAAAAATATATACTAACATAGCAAATCTTTATCAATGCATTTCCTAGTGTTCATAGCACATCCCTAGAAATACAAAATGGGACCAATGTAAAATGTAATTCTAGCTGTCTAGTACTGTTCTTCATAAGGCCAGTGAAACAATAGAGTTTTTAAAATTTCATGAATTCTTAATTTGATGTCTTCTAAGACATTTTTCCACACTTAGTGATGAGATGTATAATTTGATAGGGTTCTTTTCCTTCTGGAAAGGCAGATGAACAAGGAAATAACCAGGTTTCTGTCTGCATGAAGAAAGTGAAGGAAAGCTAAAATTTTATACAACTTTCTTTGTTAATTTATTAAAGCAGAAGTATTTTTAGCTGTTAATAGAAAACTCAATTTAAATAAAGGAAAAATTCAACTTTAAGTGGTGAAAGTTTTTTCTTTTCTTTTTTTGCCCTGCTCTTAGATTTTAAGTAATTGGAGAGAAGAACGATACCAGGATGACACAAAGGCACGTCAGATGATGCATGAAGCGTTGCAACTTCGCCTAAATTTGGTAAGAAACCTTTCTAGTGTTTTCCCTCCATTACACACATATACTGCATATGCGAAAATAACTCCAGCTTCCAGCTTCTGCTGTGGGGAAGTCTGCCAGCCTACATGAGGCCGTCCACTGTTTGCCTTATATATAACTACTACTTCTTTTGAGCCTTCTGTTTTTCTTCCTGTGGGAGCAGAGTTCTAGACAGTAGGTAGTTTAAGCATTGATTTGTCTTGTCCGCCCTATCCCTATCAAGCAAATTTCTCTTTAGTTTGTGCTAAAAGTAGTTCTCAGAAGACCATTTTGAGATCAGTGTTAACTTTTACTGTTCTTATTTTAAAAATGTCAAAATCATTCAATGCAGAGTTGTGACAGACTTTCCATCAAATTCATCAGGAAGATAAATCTTGCAGAGATACAGAAATTTAAAATTTTTCACACATTGTACATTCCTTTGAACTTTTTTTTCCTGTTGGACAGCCCCAAATGAAGGCTATCCTGGGGGTTGATGGGCCTGATGTGTTGTTTTTAACCCAATATCCACGCAGATAAACTGTCAGGGCTTCAGGTAAAATGATCACAGGCTTAGATGCAACAGTAATTGAACAACACAAATGTGAAGATAATCAGGTTATACAGTTTTGACAGTGTTTAGACTCAGTTTAACCATAACTACAGCGTAAAACTGAGTATCATGAAAAACTAGGAAGAAAACTATTTTTATTGGTGTCCACACTCAAGCATTACTCTTCTTTAATGTTTGAATGACCAAACCATGCTAAAGAATCCAAAAATAGTGATAGACAGCTAAAGGAGAAAGGATGATCTTCAGTTCTTACAGTGAGACCTGCCTCTTTCCTCCCTCCCTCTCATATCAAAACAAACGTTTATTATATTTTGTATGCTAGGTAGGAGGAATGTTTGACACGGTACAGAGGAGCACCCAGTGGACCACTGACTGGGCCCTCCTGCTCCTTCAGATAATTACTTCAGGAACCGTTGACATGCACACTAACAAGTATGTTTTTATCATTTCTTGCTTATTTTACTGCATGTGTACATGGTATAACCTTTGATGTACTAAGCAACTTCTAGCACATCTTATTAACTTAGGTGCCATTAAAGGTTCTGTGCCTTCAATAGAAATGCTTAGTAAACCAAAAGTATCTTGACTTGCTGTAAGATTAAAAGAGTTTTCTTTCCCTTTCTAGTGAATTATTCACAACAGTGCTTGACATGCTGGGTGTTTTAATCAATGGAACATTAGCCTCTGACCTATCAAATGCATCCCCAGGTGGATCTGAAGAGAACAAACGTGCATACATGAATTTAGTAAAGAAACTGAAAGTAAGTTTGTGATTAGCTCATATTATGAGGTCACATTGTTTCTGGAATTTTTTATCTAGTGTTTTTTATTTAAAGTTACTACCCATTAATTTAAATTAATTTAGTGTGGTGTTTACTGTTTGTTTTCCTTTAGCTTACTAGTACCTGAAAAATTATAAGCATGCAATCTTGTAAATTTTTCTTTAGAAAACAAGTTATTTCAAAAAACATGTTTAATTTTAAATAAACCTTAGAAATACAATATCAAACATATAACCAAGATGCTAACATTAGATTTAGAATAAATTCATGCTTGGACTTGCCACATATAGTTAAAAAATAAACATCTAGTATTTGTGAATCTGACTCTTCATGAACCATCACCATACTCTTTAAAATAAGCAGTAAAAAAAAAAATGGTACAAAGAAAAAATATAACCAGTGTTCTTACAAATAAAATTAACTGATGGTTACCTTGTGGTCTGACCCTGGATGGATAGGAGAAACTGTTCCGTGCTGCAGCTCCTGTCTTCCGAGTACAAGTGCTACTCTAGATTTTTGTCATTTCAGCATGGTGATGTTTGCTAGTTTGCTATATAAAAAGACAGCTTTTATGTGTGTTCTATTTTCTACTTGAATAGAAGAAATGAAACAGACTCACCACTGATTTGGAGTTCTTCCATAGGCCATGTTCAGGGTGAAAGAACATGATAGCTATAAAAAAGGAAATGTTTCATAAGGGTACTTCCTTCTTGTTAACTTTTGCCTGCATTGTAATTTCTAAATTTCTGTTTCACTACCCACCCTTTCCCCTCCCTCCCTCCCTTTCTCCCTCTCTTTCTTTATTTTCCAGAAAGAGCTAGGAGACAAGCGGTCAGAAAGCATTGACAAAGTTCGACAATTGCTGCCTTTGCCAAAACAGACGCGTGATGTCATTGCTTGTGAACCTATGGGTTCTTTGATTGACACAAAGGGAAATAAAATTGCTGGATTTGACTCTATAGATAAAAAACAGGCAAGAGTAAATTTTCTTCTCATTCATAAATATGTTTATATAACTCATATTTCTTATTTTCCTAAGGGTATATAAAAAGATCTCAACTCAGTTCTTGCCTTCTTTAAAGGCACATTCTTACTATCTTAGGAGAAGTGGTCATTAGTATTATAAATAGGTCTGTTTGAAGAGCTTCACTTGAAATATTTATCTGAATTTAAATAAGTTTCTAAATCTACCAGGGGTAAGCCAAGTAAAAGCTTAGTGGGGAAAAACAAACAAACAAACCAAGTTTTGATTTTACTTTGGAATTGCAAGCAGAATATATGTGGGTAAGGAAATTTTCATTGATAAATATTTTCATGTACTAATAATTTTAAATGTTACAATACATTCCTATCAAACAACAATATGTGGACATTTGTTTTATATGACATATTTTTAAAAGTTTCCTGAAATAGAAGATTGGTCAGTTACTCTTTCAGTGAACACTGAACAACCACAGTTAATACTGAGCAAACCACAAAGATAAAAGACCAGGCCCCTACCCTCAAGAGAAGTAGATGGACAGTCATAGTGAGATGAGATTTGTGTGATGGTACAGAAAGAGGAGGCAGGGCTTTGAGGAAGAACCGCTGAACTCAGACAGGGGTAGGTCATCAGAGCAGGGTCCCTAGGATAGTTGACAGATGGATTATTTTGAAGGTTTAAGAACTAGCTGGGGATAGTGTGATAAGGCAGAGAGAAGGGTTAATGTAAGGCATGAAAGAATGTATCTTACAGGGAAAACGCAGCGCATTGCTGCTGTCATTCAGAGTAACTGAATACCAATACCAGTATGGCTCTGGGAAGAGAAGAGCTGTAGTCACGGTAGGTTGAGTGGGCTACCTAACATGAGACATCGAGATCTGTTTGAATGTGTGATCTTTATACTCAGGAAAGTGGTCTCACCTCAAGACAAATGTTTGGAAATGATTAATTTATAGGAGGTAATTGATTGCTTTTAGAAACCTCCCAAAAAGGAATATTCCCATTTAATGGAATGACTGAATAGTTATTTGAGGAGGGTGCATTTCAAGGCAAAATATGTTCAAATTAGCATGTGAGGAAAAGTTCCAAGAGACAATAACTAACCAAGGTCAAAAATAAGAAAGTTTTATGTTAAACAGATTGATATTCCTCTTCTAGAGTCATCAAAGATAAACTGGAGTTGAAAGTCTTTATTTGTACCTGTTGCTATAATTTAATTCGATGGTAATATTACTGTATTCAGAGATTAGCTTAGTAAGTACATGAAAGTTTCCAATATCAAGTCAAGTCTGTACAGTTTGGGCTGAAGTTAACATGAACCCAATTAGAAGCTGACTGTATCTTGACTTAAATTTTGTATTAGTTTAAAAATAGTAGATTCTGGAGATTTATAGCTGGTTATATTTACTTAGTAAAATCAACTTTGTAGTATACTTGGGAAACTTTTTGTACACTAAAAGACTACATGAAAAATGTAGTGAAATATGCTAGAGTGCCTTTTATAGTGAAATATGCTAGAGTGCCTTATTTCGCCTGAACAGAACATCATGTA
Source organism: Cuniculus paca (assembly GCA_004365215.1). Classification (NCBI taxonomy): domain Eukaryota; kingdom Metazoa; phylum Chordata; class Mammalia; order Rodentia; family Cuniculidae; genus Cuniculus; species Cuniculus paca. The sequence continues at coordinate 7,915 of RJWT010007878.1, forward strand.
GTATAAAGAACTGTGGAAGTGACCTGACTGAGTGCTAGCTGCTTCTCTCCAGGTACCTAGCTGGTTAGCCCTCACCCATGTGTGCTGGATTCTGTAAGGTTCACACCAGCAAAGATATTCTGTGCATCTGTGGCTAAGCAAGCCTGGCCTGTGAATCAGGAAGAGATTCGAATGTGTTGTCATAGAGCGTTATTTTACCACAGGGTCTCCAGGTATCCACAAAGCAGAAGGTGTCCCCTTGGGACCTGTTTGAGGGTCAGAAGAACCCCGCGCCTCTGTCATGGGCCTGGTTTGGGACTGTCCGAATGGACCGCAAAGTGATCAAGTACGAGGAGCAGCATCACCTCCTTTTGTACCACACACACCCCATGCCCAAGCCCCGAAGCTACTACCTCGAGCCGCTGCCCCTGCCTCCTGAGGAGGAAGAGGAAGAACCCACATCTCCCATTTCTCAGGAACCAGAAAGGAAATCAGCTGAGCTGTCAGATCAGGGAAAAACCACAACAGACGAAGAGAAGAAGACCAAGGGAAGGAAGCGCAAGACGAAGTCAAGCTCACGAGTTGATGTGAGTAGGGGAACTAAAAAGACTGGTTCACTCGCCCCTAGCGTGCGGTTTTCTGTGGACCAAATTATGTTCCTAGGAATGTAACTAAAATCAGTATAAGCTTTGCTGTGAAAGTTATCCCAACAAGTTTCTATAGTGATTAATGAACTGCACAAAATGAAAGATTTAAAACCTTTGATTTTCCCTCTACTATTTAAAAATTTCTTCACTCCACTTTTAATAATTTTAACTAGTCACCTGTGTGAATAATAGTAAGCTAATGTTTCATTGCCTTATAATTTAATTTTTTAAAGATCTATTCTCTTATTTATTTTCATTATTAGGGTTTTTTTAATGGTATATTAAGTGATTGATATCTGTAGTAAATTAACATAAAAAACTTTTTGCTTTTCTCTAGTTATATCAACTATATCCATCTATTAGTATGTTCCTGAGATTTATTTATTTCACCATTGTATCTTGCCCTTTTGTGTATTCTACTTTTTCACCATATTTTCAGGTTTTATAAAAGGTAAATAAAATTTAAAATAGTTTCACCTCTTTCTTACCAATAAATAATGTTTTCTTTTAAATAAAATTTAGGTGTAAATTTAGAAATGACTTTATAGACTATCAGATGTAATGTGTAAAATATTTTTCCACTTAAATTTACCTAGAAAATACTTGAGAGAGGATTTGAGAGATTTTTCCACACAATTTAAGGATATTCTTGCTGCACAGTAGAAGAAATAGCCACTACTTAGCATTTAGACATTCATGAGTCATTATTGTTACTGTTCATTTATATCAAAACCAAAGCATGTCTTTTCCTAGCTGACAGCTTGTTGATTAATGCACTCCTAGAAATGGCCCCTATCACTTCAGGATACTCCTTGAATGCCAGTGCCCTTTCCTCATTTAGTCTTCCTTTCTGTGTTTCTTTGTATGGAACTCACGTTCCAATTGGTCCAGGTTGATAATCACTACAATCTATGATATCCTAGCCTCCCAGTGCACAGGGACGGGTGTCTTTGCTTTCAGATACAAAGCCCTAAGCTCTCTCAGTCCCAAGGGAGCCTTGTCATGCTCCCTCCTCCTTTCTTTTGAAGCCGCTATTTTCTGATGGGATGTATCCTTTTGTAAAATTGCAGGATACTGAGATTCTGATTATCTCTTATTCTCTAGGCCTAGACTAGAGAAAGGAAGGATGATGAGGGAAGTGAGACATTCTGGTGTGGTCCTTAGAGACTGCAGCCGCTAAGGAAGAAGCTCAGGTAGTGAGGGAGAATCTGCTTCTTTAGAGTGCTGCCTTGAAAGTTGCAGGTAAGAAGCAATGACAGAGAATGGTTCTGAAGCACTGTGGGCCTTTCTGGCATAGTTTCCATCCAAAACCAGGGTAACAAGACTTTCAAGATCCTCTCTCAGTTGTGGAGATTATACTGTATTGGCATACTGAATGCACTTTTAGTGTTCTAAAAAACAGTTCACCAGGTATCATTTTTCATCTTTGCCCACTAAAGGCCAAGTACTTTTGTGCATGCATATAGGTATGTATATATGTGTGATGCTAGGTATCAAACCTAGGGTCTTATGCACGCTGGGTAAGCATGCTACCATTGAGCTATGCCCTCAGCCAAGTACTTGTTAAGCCAAGGAAATGTTTTAACTCTATTGTGTTAATTTTACAGAGAATAGATTAATAATTACTTTAAATCTTCTTTTTTATAACAACAACTTTATATACTGGACAGGAAGTATTTCAGCTGTACACAAAGCATTTACATTAATCATTTGTACATTATGTGGAATTAAACTTTTAAAAAATCTTTATATTAAAGGAGTATCCTCAGAGCAACATATATCGAGTGCCTCCCAATTACTCGCCCATTTCCTCTCAAATGATGCACCATCCTCAGTCCACCTTGTGGGGTTACAACCTTATGGGCCAGCCCCAGCAGCCCGGCTTTTTCCTTCAGAACCAGTCTCTTACTCCAGGTATGTGGCAACAGGGTATAGTTGGTTGGACTGTAGCTTGGGATTCTCTTATGTTTTAACCTGAAACCTCTCCAGAACTTGGGAATTTAAAAAATTAAGTATTCAGTTAACATTTTTGTAATCCCCCCTATTCAAAATGTGTTCATAGTCTAAAATAAAGCTTCAGCTGGGTATGGTGGTGTGTCCGTAATCTTAGGTACTTGTGAAGCTGCGGTAGGAAAATTACTTGAGCCAGGAGTTCGTGGCTAGTCCAGGTAACCTCTTCTGGAAATGAATAAGACTGTTGAGTACAAACTACAAAAAGCAGACTCAGTGATAAATGTAGAATTTAAACAATTGTATTTTCTTTTTGACTTTTTTAAATTCCAAGGTCCATGTGAATTTTTTAGCTGAACTTTGTAGTTATCAAAGTGAAAAACACAAGGGCTATAAGTTGAAGACTACTTTGTAAAAGCATTTACCCAAGATCTCTTCCTACATGCCATGTAAGAAAACAGTTTTGAAGAAAAGAATTAGTTTTGAAGATTATATGAGTGAATTCATAGGATTCTTCTTTATCTAAAAATCAGTTCAGTTGGGGAAGAGTATATATAGTATGATTGCATTCATGTATTGGTTAAATGTAAAACAATCCCTCCCCACACCCACAAATAGATACCTTTACATATCTCTCTCATCACCTATGATTAAGTTATAAGGAAATGTAAGGGAATAATAAATATCATATCAGAATAGCATTTGGTAAAAGTTGAGAATTATTAGGAAAATGCAGAAGACTTTAGGTATATTTATAACATTTTATGTCTTCACTTAGCTCAGAGGTACAAGATTATGGAGGTTAGAAAAATTAAAAGAAAGTAGCTAAAGGGCCAGAAGTGGTATAACCCCAGGACTCTGGGAGGCTGAAGCAGGAGGATCAAAAAATTGAACCTAACCAGGGCAACTCAGCAACTTAGTGAGACACTGTTTTAAAAAATGAAAAATTCTAAAAAGGGACTGGGACTATAGCTCAGTGTGAAGACCCTGGATTCAATTGCCAATGCAGAAAGAGGGAGGGAATGGTCTAATTTTTAAAAAGTTTTCCCTTTTCTGTAAATGAGTCAGTTATGTATTAGTATAGTTCCAATTCTTATTGTAATGAAAGTGCTGGCATGATGCTCAGTTGCATTTCCATTGCTTATCAAATGTCCTTCAAATGGCACTGAATGACTTAATAGATCATACTGCTTATTGTGCTACTGAGTCTTTACAATAATAGAGGTTTCTCAAGTGAATATCTTTTTTTGTCTTTCTGAGATAGGGTTTCACTATGCAGTTCAGGCTGACCTTGAACTAGGTAGCTGAGGCTGACCTCGAACTTTTGGCAATCCTGCCTCAGCCTCCCAAATGCTGGGATTACCAGCATGTGCCACCATGCCCAGCTGAAGTGAATACCTTTAAAATATTTGTTTCCATCATAGAATTTGCTTTTAACAAAGATAAAATGTCTTTTGTGAGTAATTTATAGTTATTCTCTTTTATATACATCAAAAAATTGACTGTGATGAATGAAAGATTAGCATTTGCTATGAAACCATCAAGTTGAAAAACTTTTTTCTAACTGATGCAAGCCCTTGAAAAATTATATATGCAAATATGTTAAGGATTTCCTTTGGTTTCTTAAATAACAATATAATCAGTGGTTCTGGCTTACTTGATTTTAAGCCTCTAAAAAAGAAGTGTTTTGCTGTTAGAGTTGTGGTATTTGAAATTTTTAAGTATTTCAAGTATTTTCATTCCCTTGTATTCTAAAATAGACATTTTTATTTTGTCATGGTAGAGCAGCTAAAATAAAATGAGCTTTAGATTTGTTTAAAAGACAAAATATTGTCTATGGCTGGCATGAGTCACTGGGCAACACCACGGCAATGTGTACTGTGCAAGTAATATGTCCCTGAGTGCGTGGTATCGTTTTAAACCCACAGAGTCCCAAAATTATGTCTACTTCTTTTTTCCGGCATCTAATTTCATCAACTGATGTGTGACCTTTCTGAAGCCATATTAAAGTATTACAGTTAACTCATATATTGCCCTCTGCATCTTTTGAAAATGATGTAGCTTCATGGATCCTCAACATTCACAGTGGTGGGGCAGTCCATTAGTTTCCCTTTTGCTCATAATGTGAGACTGACTTAGCATGTGAAATTTCTCCATTTTGATAAAATAAGGAAAACTTGATCTTTTTCACATAGTCAGAAAACCCTTCCTTTTTGTTGCTTTTGTAGGAGGCTCCAGATTGGACCCTGCTGGCTCCTTTGTTCCAACCAATACCAAGCAAGCTCTATCCAACATGCTGCAGCGGCGCTCAGGCGCCATGATGCAGCCGCCCTCCCTGCATGCCCTCACATCACAGCAGCAGCTCATCCAGATGAAGCTTCTGCAGCAGCAGCAGCAGCAGCGGCTTCTCAGGCAAGCCCAGGCTCGACCTTTCCAACAGGTTTGTTCAGATTCAGTGATGCAGCCTTGTGCATGTCGTTACCTCCTCTATAGAGATTTGGTAATATGTTCTTCCTGCATGCATGTCCCCAGACGCTTGCGTGTGTGAAGGTATATCCCTTTTTTACAGGCTTATAAATACTTGCTCTCCTTTCTGTTTTATTGTCATTGATCAAAGAAGTCAAATTACCATAGTTTATTGAAATTATCTTTCAGAATTATCCTTCTGCTGGGTGTGGTGGCTCATGCCTGTAATCTCAGCACTCGGGAGGCTGAGACAGGAGGATCATTGCAAGTTCCAGACCAGCCTGGGCTACAAAATGAGCTCAAGGCCAGCATGAAAGGCATACTGAGACCCTGTCTCAAAAATTCAAGGGCCAGGGATCTAGCTCAGTGGCCTAACCACCAGCCTGGCAAGTGCAAGGTCATGAGTTCAATCCCCAGTGCCACAAAAAACCCAAAAAAACACCAGAATTATCTTTCTAGTCATTTGAAACAATCAAATACATTTTTAATTTATTACTTCAAAGTTGTGTCTCTGAAGCTCTGGTGTTTCCCAGGTTTTCTCCTGCAGAATCTTGCCTTGATTCTGTTTTTAGTGAATGATCTGATCCATAGCAGACTGAATAAACGACAGAAAGTAGTCAGTAAATGGATGCATTTAATTGATTCATATTATTTCTGCTTTTATTTCCCTACAACTCAGTTTTCTTTTTAGACAGTGATTATGTTTAACAAAGCCTCAGTGAAAGTTGCCCTAAACTTGGTATAGACTCATGGAAACTATGAATCAATATAAGTACATTTAAATAAAAGAATGAGGTGAGATTGTGACTTTTTTCTCATATCTGTGATTATATTATTTTCCTTTTTTTGTAAAATGAACATGTACTGTTTAGGTAATAATTGCTAACACTAGTAGAGCACTTACTATATGCCAGAACATTTCTAAATGTTTTAAATGCATTAGTTATCTCAGATTCCATGAGAGCTCTTAAGATGAATTAGGTACCTTTGTCATCCTCAAACGTAGCAGCTGATCTGGATTTGTATTCTGCTTGAGAAAAACCATAAGACTTTGATAATAGCATAAAATATGAATGCTTTTGAATTTTTTCTTTGTCTTTTGAATAAACTTTCTAAACATCTCTCTATTGTATAACTCATGGCAGTTTTGCATTTGAGACATGGATTTGGGGGAATTGAACTGGAGAGATTAGTCATTCATTCTTAAAAATAGTTCTTTTTAACCTGAATTATGAGAAGGACAAGAGAGAAGATAATAGCCAAAGTACATGAAGATATAAACAACAGTTACTGCATGCTTGTCTGTCTCAACCGCTAGTGATTGCTTTAGCTCCCTGGGTGTCAGGTAAGACGCCTAATTTGCTTCTGAAACATAATGACAAAATACTTAAAACTTACTGATTTTGCTACTATTAGCAACATTTTTGGAGCTATTTAAAAATTTTGGTTTTAATTTTATTGGGAATGAGGAAACATAGTTATGGCATTACTTTAAATCTTCATTGAGATAAAAACATTTACTAGAAGTTGATAAACCATTCTACTGGAAAAAATTCAGCTGCTTTTAAGGTAATAAAGCCTAAGTAAAATTTACCTTCTTATAGTTTTTCTTATTCACCTTTTTATCACACTGTATAATTTCTGTAATCTATAACCCACTTTCAAACTGTTATTGCTGAATTCAGCTTTGAATTACTGTAGGTAGTTCTAAGCCCAGGGAAAAGTAGTATGCCTGCCCTCAAAAGGTTCATTTTTTAGTAACCATGGTAGACAATTTCACTTAAAACAAAAATTTCCAAGGAATCTACATGTAGTCAAGAATATTTTTGCATGTTTGAAAAAACAGGTTTATGACCTAAAGTGTACTTGGATGATGGCATTATTCTCACATCATCTTTGAGGCATTTAATGTGCCACATTATATTCTTTTGTACCACTTGAATTATACTGATTATACTAATGGAAATTAGAGATAGTCCACTCTTTTCCTTACTGGTTCCCTTTCCTTTCCTGTCTTGTCCTGTCCTGTCCTGTCCTGTCCTGTCCTTTCCTTTCCTTTCCTTTCCTTTCCTTTTTTTACCCCAGTACTTGGTGTTGAACCCAGAGCCTTTATGTGGAGCTACGTCACCAGCCCCCCAACCCCTTTTTTTATTTTGGGACAGAGTCTGGCTAAATTGCTCCGACTAGGGCTTGAGCTTGCCTCCTCAGCCTCCCACAGTGCTGAGATTACAGGCATGTGCCAGCATATCCAGCTTCTTACTTATTCTTTTGTACCAACTCTGTCATAATGTTGGAATTTTCAGAAAGTTTTTTTAACTTTTATAGTCGTAAGCATTAAGAAATAGTACATTGTCAGCTTCACAGCTTCAGAACAATAATTGCTCTATAATATTTAGTTTCCCTTTTCTCTTACATGTTTCTTTAACAATTGAAACTTGCCTATAAATCTCAAGTATTTTCTCAAGCAACATGCCTTTTACTAATCTGTCATAATTCTTCAAGTATTGGATAACTAAGGAAGACATTATTGTAACATCATGTATTCATGGGCGCAGCAATCTATAAGAGTACGCAAGATTTACATGTGCCATTTCCTATTGCCTGCACTTAGGAATTTCTATGAAAATGTAGTACCTTTCCTCTCTCCTAGTGGGTCATGTATGAGCTGTTAATATACATGGAGTCCAGGTGAAAATGATATCATGGCAGGAAAAATTCTCATAATAATCCGTGTCTAAAGTAAAGGTGGAAATATATGTAATATAAATAATATTGCTAACTTGTTAGTATATGAGTTAGGTACAGTTAGTTGCTTTTCTGAGTAGTGACCATTTTATGATAAGAAGCATTACAGATATGTTGAGTCTAATTTCGGAAGTAATGTTTTCTGAGGTTAAATACTGACAAGTGAGTTGAATTTCTCTTGCAATACAAAGGCTAGTAAAGCCTCCCAGCTTTTCACTTCTTATAGAGAAAATTACATATTATTTTTCTCCTTGTCTTTAGTAATTGCATTATTCCAGAAACCTATTTCCTGTAATGTAACAAGCATATTTTAAAATTTCCACTATTCTTAATCTTCATAATTGATTGTGGAATTTCAGCAGCTCTTTTGCAGCCTGATTAATTTCTCCAGACAATGGGTGTAACTGTTTCCAAGGGCAGTTTTTCAGTAACTTGCTTTTCTTTTGAGGTCAAGCATTAAGCTTTTTAATGTCTTATACACTGTATCATCTTTTCATCTACTAAACACAGAATACAAATCTATGACATGTTTATCAAATGAGCAGTTATTTTAAGGAGCCTAGAGCTTCCTTGTAGCCTGAGTCCTGAGCAAGGTCATTTTTATTCACACACTCAGTTGTCGCCCTGGCTGTTTTCAAAGGACTCACTCCTAAAGCAATCTCTGCTATGGCTGTCTTCAAAACCTAGATGCAGCAGAGGAGATGTAAGTTGCTGAATTTATATTGCAGTCCTTTTACTCTTTCTATCTAATGGGGAAAAGTTAGCATGTGCAGAAACCACCTAGCTTTTGCTGATACCCACAGTGAAAACTAGCACAGCATGGTAAAATAACCCTCTAGTTCCATTGCAGAGACCATACATGAACTTGAGTTAGACATGGAATTTTCTGGTATGGACCATCTCCTATTTCCCCAGGGTGATGGAAGACATTGTTTTAGTGTCTAGTCAAATTTAATTGAGTCTTTTTTTTTCACAGCCTTAGGATCTATAGACATGCCAAAGAATGACCTACCTCCACTCCTTACTCACTGTCTATTGTTTATGAGATTCAGTAGACTCGTTACATTACCTTTCTTGTTGCCTCAGAACCTCATCTGTGAATGAGAACTAATCTAATAGTCCGACAAGATAGTTGTGAACCTAATGATTAACACATGTGGCAGCCCATAGACCAGTGACTGGCTCATAGTAAGTGCTCAAAAATGTTAGCCACTATACTTACTGTTCTGTCTTATATGTTCTGTATTATATTCATGGTTTTCTTATTTGAAAGTAATCTTTGAAGAATGTTAAGCATTAAGAGAGCGTAAGTGCACATCAAATGTTTTGTTGCATAATTTTACTGTCTCAAGATTAATTTAATAATCATTTCCTCACTGGCAGTAGTACAATAGATTAATAAAAATTTGTTGTTTAGTTCTTCTAGGCATCCTTTTGGCTTCTTAGAGTATGTTTTTATTTAAATTCTGTGGTAGAAACTTTAGAAGGACTCATTCGTATTTCAGTATGGAAAGTATCATGGTATTTTAGTTTTTGTGTATTCTATGAGAAATATGATAAAACATACAATATTGGTTTTAATAATACAAAGCATTGCTTGCATTATTTTTCTAGTCATCCCTTTCCTATACTCAGTGCATTTCTTCTGAAAGCTGGAACTTTTTTCCCTACCTCTACAATACCAATCATTTAAGGAAGGAGCATTCAGAAAGAATCTTAAGTTTGGATGCAGGAAAGGGGCTTTATTTTACACTTTGATTGATGGTAGTGTTCTTTAATTTCTCTCTCTCAGTGCATGAATCTATTTTGCTATTGTTTGTAATAATTAGTGTCGGATCATTTATTTTAAGAATCCAAAAGAAGACAGAGAAAAAATAAGAGTCTAGCTTTAATTGATTGAGACATCTTTGGAAGAAAGCAGTTGGGTACAAACTATTGGTTGTGAGTCATAAAGATTTTCATGAAAGTGAAGGGAAGATTTCTGACAGATGACACAAATGCCCAGTTATAGCTGGTAGTAACTTGTAAGCAGGTTAGGTTATCAACTGTGGAGCAGGTCTCATCATTTATGAACCCAAATGAAGGAATTAGATAATTAAAGCAAGGAAGGACTATTGAGTCAGAACTTCCCAGAACTGGTAGCTTATTGGCGAAAGTGTACTTGTGACTTCATTAACACATGCTTTTTTCAGTTGATGAGGCACATTTAAGTTGAGCAAACAGCCTTGGTTCAGTGACTGATCTCATAACCTAAGGATATTTTACCAATTTGGATTCTGTTACCTTTCTTTCTTTTCCTCTTTCTCTCCTACTCACTCTTTAGTGACATATTTCAAGAATATAGATGAGACTGTATAAAATAAACATGAATGTACCTATCCCCATCTAATTTTATTAAATACTAATGCTCTGCCTATTTACAGCAGATCATGTTGTAAAAAGATCACACATATGAATGAGGATTCTTACAGTTCCTTTCAGTTCCCTTCCTTCCTATAAAGAAACAGTCAATACTATGAGTGTAGTATCTTTCTTCATGTTTTTATATTTTTACTATGTATTTTTGCATCTGTTAATGTGAACGTTGTACAGTATTTCTTTACATATTTAAAACTAAAAATGGTACCATACATGTATTTTCTGTTGAAACTCGTGGTTGAGTTTTGACTTATATTCACTTTGTTATGCATTGTTTTATTCATTTGTTCCGTTGGATGCCATTTCATTATGGATATGAACATGTTATCTAGCCATCTTTTTGTTGATGGCCATTTGAGTTATTTACAGTTTTTTTTCTTACTGTTAACAATGTAATAGTAAACATTCTTACACATTTCTTCTACACACATGGAAGTAAAAAAGTAAAAGTAACAAGTGCTGTCTTGATTTCCAAAATAGTGTTGATTCCCTTTAGTAATAATGAACATTTTCCTTTCTCTACATCCTCACCAATCCTTGATATTGTTAGACCTTTTTTTTCCCAATCAGAACATGTAAAATTGTATTGTGATATTTTCAGTTGATTACTTGTGATTTTTAAGTGTCTTTTTTTACTTTTATATTCAGGCTTCCTCTCATTAAATTTCCAGAACATATGAATTGAGCATATTTCAAATTATATTCTTTTTTTTTAAAGGTATACAAAATAGTCTTGATGAAAGAAATCTTGAGTTTTGGTATTTACTTTGATGCATTTACTTAAGGATACACACACACACAGTCAGTGACAAAAATGAACTCAAGAAAGGAAGCCGCTGAACTCTAGTAGCTGTGTCCTAAGCCTTGCTGTTTGTTTCTTGGGTAGAAACATTTCTAGGAAAGTGGATACTTTATTTACTACATAATACCTGTTATTTCTGTGTGTATGTGAATGATGAAGAAACTACTAATTTCCTCAACCGAAATCATGATTAGGCAAATATTATGAACTAGAGGATAGTGTATGTAGCTTGGTTGTTATGGGACAGAACAGAAGACTGGCATAGAGATGAGCTATTAATGTGGGGCTGGCTGTTGGAATTAAGACCGGTGCACATAGAGTTGGCGAATTGTGTACCTATATCAAAAATGATGAAAATTGGTATTCTTTGCTTAGGAAATTTCTCCTGTGTTTTCCAATCCTTAGCATAGTAAAACACTTTTTCTGAAAGAAAGTCCTTGGTTTTATGTCTGTCTTTAAACTTAGTGAACTCAGGGAAACTTATAATATTTCAGTGACTGTATTCCTTGGAATTCAGTTAAAAAATGTTTAACATGTGAATGATTTACCTGTAAAGTAGCAGTCCCCCCGCCTCAGGTATTCAGTTGCTTTTTTCAAATCACATTTCCCATGCATGTGTAAACAGTATAGCACTATAAATTTATGTTTGTTGTCCACTGTGGTCGACTGAACGTGTGGTTAGCCTGATGCTCAGTGTTCACTTGCATTTATTGGGCATGGAGCTATCTAATTATGTCCTCCAACAACATAAGACCTGCTGACTTGTTCGCTTACTGTCTTGTCTGTTTAATGTGACTCAAATTTCCTGAGCATTAGCAGGGAATTTTAGCTATGAAGGAATCTGGTCCCCAGTTGTTCTCAGGTAAAGCAAGGGTCTGTTTCAGATACCTCCCTACTTCTTTTATATCACCATCTAACTTTCAAATTGTGCTATTCCATTACAATATAGAAAGTGTTATATGAATATTACTTATCAATATCCTGACCTAGTAGATATAGAGATTAATCTGTAGGGCCTGGATCTTAACTCCCTAAAACATTGTTTTAAAGTGAAATATTTCATATGTATTTTGGCTTCTCACGTCATTAGGCTAAAAAATCTTATCTGTGTTGTCTGCCGTTTTCTTGCTGTCCCCTTTCTGTAGGACTTCTGTAGCTCTGCTGTCTCCCTTCTGGAAGACTTTGACAACATAATGGTAACACCCCTGCTGCCATTCCTTTTTCTTTTTTCCTTTTTTTTTTTAAGTAAACCTTTATAGCATTATCATTTGAACATCAGAATGAGAAGTGATTTTTTTCTTCTTATAGCTGGTAATAGTTACTATATTCATTTCACTGTTTACTTGGTTTATGTTTGAGACTATAATGCAGAATTATGAATGCATTGACCATACTCAATTTAATGGAATTTTTTTCTGAAGTTTCCCTCTTTGATTGCCTTATGATTTTCATTACATGTGCATATGGTATAAAAACCAATACATGTTCATGAGAGCATAGACCAGTTTATGCACCTTCATCCCAGCCCCAGTTTTGAGTCCATTTCTGAGCTCCTGCTTCTCTCTGTGGTAATTTACATCGTCAGTGTAAGAACGCATGGCATGCTGATTTATAGGCCAATGCAAGATAATGAAAACTGTGATTGTTATGAAATACACCATTCTCATCACATCCCACTCACTGGTTATTCCTAGATTCTTAACAAAATGCATCATCTCTTTTTTTTCTTTCCGGTATGGAGAAGATTTTTTTTCTTTTGAGCATAGGTCTTGTGCATGCATGTTTATAAGACTTCACCTCTGTTGCTTTGCCTGGGCTAGCTAAGAATGCATGTTTTGCATTAAATTACTTATAGGTTTCTGTATCAGGTAGCCAACTCACAACATAAACTCAAGAAGCATTAGAATAAAAAAGAGCACACATCTCAGATGTGAATGTAAGTCACCTTGTTTCACTGCCATTTTAATGGGTAACATTATTTATACTTTCATGAAAATATCCTTAACTGCATATTCAATACTTTGCTTATGAAATACTTGTTATATAGGCAGTTTTTCCAACAGTTACCTAGTAGATAGAAGTTCAGAAACTTAGCTGAAAATACTCAATTTTTATTGATATTTTATGGTATATTAGAGAACAGGTAAGAATTTTATTTATTTAAAAATTTGAATTAGATAACAATTTAAAAATATTTTGAATAAAAGCCAGGTGTGTTGGCGCACGCCTATAATCCCAGCACTCGAGAGGCTGAGGAAGAATTACTGTGAGTTCGAGGCTAGCCTGGGCTACAAAGTGAGTTCAAGGCTATCCTGAACTGCATAGTAAAACCCTGTCTCAAAAAGACACCCCCCCAAATATATATATATGGCAATTTATGTTTGCTGAAGGGCATTTATTCAGATGATAATATGATTCAGAAGAAAGCAAATTGCATCGATCATTTACTTTTGTTTGAAAAAGTATTCCTATGGATAAAATATTTTGTTTATTAAATATTTAAAGTCAAAAGCTTCTCTGATTTTATAAAATTCATTCAGATTAGTAGAAATATATGCCTTTTTGGTCTTTTTTACATTTCTTATTTTTTAATATTCTCCCACATTAAGAATTAAATGAATGTTTAGTCAACCAGTTCTTACATTCATTATCCCAAATTAGGAGTTTAATGATTATATTCTTAACAAATGTTTATATTCATAATTTATGGACATGTTATCAAAGTGTAAAGATTGACTATTGTTTGAGATATGTTTATTGTAAAATGAATCATGATGTTCTAGCATTTAGTATTAACTGATTCCCAACAAAGTTGTATTTGATGTGAAATCTCATAAAAATAGGAAATGTAAGTGATCAACAAGCCCCTTACAATTACAGAATTTCTTCTGTGTCTGTTGTCGGCAGTCTAAACTAGTTAGTATGACATGATGACCATACCTTCTCATTCACACCATATGTTGTTTAGTCTTGGGAACCACTACTCAGTAAATGTCGGACTAGGACTCATAAAAGATTACCTACTGATTTTCATTGCAGGAATACTTTATTTATAAATTTTCCAAAAATCAGTGTTTTCAGAAACAGACACAAAATCTAGCTGTAGTTTTCTAGATACAACTTACCTCTTTCAGCATTTAAAACTATTGCAAGTTACTAAAGAAGAATCCATAGAGAAAATTACTAATAAATTGAATATATGTCTAGGAAACTCCTCCTTGTAAAATGCTACTGCTTATCATGCATCCCAAATGCTCATTTAAAGTATAACCAGTTCTTTTTAGAAATAGATTTTCATATGTGCTCAGTTAACTGAGGGAGTGGTTGCTAACATAGATAAGAACAAGACCCAAAAAAGTAAAAATGTTGTCTTGAGGTTGATTTATCAAAAATTTTAAACTTACTGGTTGCATAAATTCAAATGTTGCAAAGACTTCTGAGTCAACCTCTCTTCTCCTATCTCAGTTAAAATATAGCAACAGGAAAGAATTGTCCTGTGAAAGCTAGGAAGATGACTCAGTCCTGAGCAGCACAACTTCTTGAGGAGTTTTTAGGAAGTGAAAATTTTAGAAAATATAAAGTATTTATATTTTGTTTTTAGAGGCAAACCTACTACAAAATGCACAAAAATGACATGTGTAGGAATTAACTCAGGTAGCAAGGTAGAGAATGGCTTGTCTAACCTTTAGAATGACCCCTTTGACTGTAAATCATTCCCCTAATGTATGTAAACCAGGTATCTGAACCACAGGAGCTCCAGCAGGGGCACAAATGTCTTACATTCTCCCCTACTAATATACTTGAAGTCATGGAACCTGGCTAGACACAAATATCCCATCAAAGCCAGCTCTAGCCAGGACTGGTGGCACACACCAATGATCACAGTACTGGGGGAGAAGGGGCGCCTTACCTGTGCTGTCTTTTTTCCATTTGTAAAGATGGGAGATTATTGTTGCTTCTCATGGTTTCAAGAAGCATACAGACTGAGAAATTGAGTTACTTTCCAGATATTACTGCAGGCAGAAAAAAATTATTAGCATGATAGATGCTAAACATTAAATTAAATGAGTTTTCATTTTAAAAAGATGGTGTTGGAAACTACAAAGCAATTGGAAAGCACTTGGTAAAGTAATTTATGCTATATAAATCCCCGTTTACCTCTGTATCTCTAAATAACTAAGCGTTTACTATGTAGACACTGTGCTACGAGCTGATAAAAAAAAAAAAAAACTAGAACAGAGGCCCATGCTTGTAGTCCCATCTACTCAGGAAGCTGAGGCAGGAGAATTGAAAGCTCAAGGCCAACCCAGACAACTGTGCAAGACCCTTCCTCAAAATTAAGAAAAGAACTAAAGCTTAGAATGTTTTCAGAAAATATCAGTTAATCAAAGTAATCACATGTCCGATTTGCTGGGCATGATCTAGCTTTGTCCATGTTACCTTGACCTATCCAGTTTGGTTGATACATTATGTAGTATATTCTTGGTTTAACACAGCCAAAACCATACCCACTGACATTAAGAAATCTCCAACGGTCAGTCTTTAGTTTTTTTTTTTTTTTTTACTCATTCCCACATTATGGTCCTTATTGAATATTTGTAAACTTTTTCAACATATTAAATAACTTATTTTTTTCCTCAACAAGTTGAATTATTTTTTAAAATTGGATATAATATGTTCCTGGCATTCTTCTGGAGAATCAAAAGTAGGGATCTGTTTCAGCCTTGCAGGAGAGATAAGGGTATTTTCCTTTCAGGACAAGCCATGGTGACAAAGCTTTTCACAGAGACCTTGGGGAGCACTAACCGTCTTGGCACATTTGTGATTTTCTCAGGGTGAATATTGCACATCTCAGTTACTTCCTACTGTACTTAAGTAATATGTTAGGAAAAATTGACAGTGGGGAGGACTGTATCTACAGAATATCTAAAGGTGAATTGTAGCATGTCAAAATTATATTTCAAATTTTTTATCCCTTTGTCCTTGCTTCTTTTAAAGTTATAGTCCCTTTCTTGAATGTTGTTTTTGCAATATTTTATGTAGAAAAATAAATTCGTTTATATTTCTTAAATTTCCATGATTTCAAGTGTTATTTGTAAATGAAAGTGTTCCAGTAGTTCAAATACATCTCATTCCTAGGAGTCTAACACCCTCCCCTCTCTTAAGTTTTAGTGTATTCCACAAGGCTCTTTAGTAAGCAAAGGAGGAGTAGGGTAGGAGAGGTCTGCTTTATATATTTGCATGTAACTGTCATACAGATTACATCCCATTTTCCCCAAAACTCAAACGGGCTTATCAATTGATGATTCCCTATTGATCCCAATGTTCTGACTCACATAGAAATAGTCCAGTTTTCTTCTATTTTGTAAAAATGATAATATACATGTATTTGTCCCCACAAAGAAGCACAAAACTGTATTTCAGGGACCTTATATGGAGTTAATGTCAAGGAGAATTGATTTAAAGAGTGATACTTAAAGATTTGGTTGATTCAGTGTTTTCGTGGCCTCATTTTTAAATGATTAAGAACCATTGTGATACTTTGAACAGAATAATATTTAGGTTTCCCCATGACTACACAACAAATTTGGGATATTTTTCTTAGACCCAATCACCTAGAGAAATAGTTGTATTTAAAAGATTAATGAGTGTAACTTCATGTAGCCCTACACTGGAAATTTAGATTATTGTTGAAGCTGTCATGAACAAATACCAGAGTAGGTGCACTTACAAATTTGTGTTTCACTGATTTATAAATAGTCACTTTGGGAGAGGCTGCAGTTTATCAATGACTTTTAGTGACTGTATGTGTTTTATATGTTAGGTTGCAGTATCTCATTAACAAATCTTAATAGAGGCTCTCCTTTAGGTTTCTTATTGGGGTGATTTTAAGAGGTGATTTTAAGTCTTTGAAGAGTAAGCACCCCTTGAGTACTTAAAATATGTTCATCTTTAATGTTACACATGGGGCATCTATTCTGAAAGGAAGAAGCCCAAGGCTGTGGAGTAAGACTCAGTGGAGTTTAGTTCATGGCTGTACAGTCTGACTGGGTGAGCTTGTCTTACTGCTTAGGCTCTTTGAGCCTCGTGTGTCCCACCTGAAAAATGTGGGGAAGGCTTTTCTTCCCTGGAGAACTCTTTTGAGAAAATGGGAATAAGAAGCCCACATGCAGACATAAATTACATTGTTAAGAATGTTGGTCCTCTCCCTTTTAAGCTAAATGTTTCTCTCTTTCTTTTTGCTCAAAATAGCTATACTACTTCCCAAACACATTAAAATATTTTATCTAAGTATAATGTAATACATTTTAAAATAACATATTTTGTAAGACAATAGTAAAATAATTCTATGGTAAAACTTTACAATTTGTAAATTCTGCAAAAACCTAGGGATGGTAGGAAGCTAGGTTTCTTTCTATGATTATTGCTATAGGCTTCCTTAAAGTAACTTATGCCATCAAAACATAAAAACTGCATATCACTGTTTTATCAATATATTTACCTAAGGCTAAGATTTTTATTAAATTAAGACTGATGAAGATATTAATTGGTGTTATTTTACATGTACTTAGTTAGAAATATATTTGCTGTTGACTTACAGTCTTTTTATTGACTATAGTCTAATTCAGTGATGGTAAACCTTTTAAAGCTTTCAATAATAACGAATAGCCTGCCAGCCGTGGCATGCATGCCATAGGTTTGCCACCACTGGTCTAATTGATTATTAGTGTCAGGGTAGGTACCAAATTTTCCCCTTGAATACATGCCTAAATAGGCAATTTTTAGATCACTTCATTAAGAAGTCATGAAATTTTTATATGCCGTTTGCATACACCAGTTTTTTCCCTTTTTTGGCCCTGGGTGGTACAGTCCTGTCATTCTAAATTTTACACTTAGAGAATCATGTCTTTTTCCCCAAAGAGGAATTTCTACCCTGCAGTGTATTGGGCAGGTACCAGAAGCCTCTTTTCTGTACAGATCATTGGTAACTTAGGCTTCTGTTTATGTTTATGTTATCTTTGGGAGCATCTGTAGTCTTCTGAGAAGAAAAATTCAACACTCTGTACACACATAAGAAATTGATGAGAACTAGCATTTAGTGCAGTTTAAAAGTCTATGAGTTCTGTATTTATGTAGTGAGACTTGATATCTCACATTATTTGGATTATTGACCAGAAGTTCAACTCAGACACTTACTGTAATGACCAAGAGTTTTCTTTGACTTTGTTTTGCAGGGCCAGCCAGGAGATCAGGCTACTCTCTTTGCTGCACAAGCACGACCCTCCCCTCAGCTCCCCCAGTATCCAGGGCTTCAGCAAGCACAGGTACCACATTTGCTCCTAGCTGGTGCTGGATTATTTTAATGCTCTTTGTTCGAAGTAGGAAAACCAATAAACCAGATATCAACTCCTATCGGATCTAGAGTTTTATTACATCTCCTTACAGATCACAATTGTCATTTCACAAAACTATTAGCAGTAATTGTTTAACAAGTCTCAGGATTGATTTAAAGAGTATCAAATATTTTAGGAAATCTTTGAATTAAAAATGTAAATAAGTTTGAGATATATTAATAATGGCAGATATTGAAATGTTTAGCAGTCTTAGCGATACTTATGTTATAATGAATAATGATGTAATTCATGACTAGAGCTGTCATGTTCAAAGGTAACTTTGATGAGAAGTTATGGTAGAATAACAAGGCCTAGGAATAAGATCTCAACATGGTTTATGGCGACTCACTAGTCAGGTGACATTTTGCATGTTACATGTTAGGTTTGGTTTTCTTATCTGTAAGATAAAGTAAAGGATGTGAAGATTTAAGACAACTTGCAGAATTAGCATAGTGTCATATACACAGTAGATTCTCAACAGGTGTTATTCTTGCCTTAATATAATACTTGCCTTAATATATAATCTTCAGCTACTTATAATTTTGTTATTTCTGCATCCATATACTCTTAACCTATAACTCTCAGGATCAGGAGCTCTGTGTTGTTGGCAAGACTCCTATGGGGCTGGCAGTTCATTTTGGATCCATAGCTAAAATTAAAACATGTTTAGTCTTCCAGGCACTGAGCACTTCAGTCTGGATCC
>RJWT010007879.1:0-16897 GCA_004365215.1 Cuniculus paca
ACTTTGTTTTCCAGCAGATTTAGTGTTTCTGTTTTAATATTTAGATCTTTGATCCATTTTGACTTTAGTTTAGTGCATGGTGATAGGCTTGGGTCTAGTTTTAGTTTTCAGCATATGGAAAGCCAGTTTTTCCAGCACCATTTATTAAAGAGGCTATCTTTCTTCCAGTGAACATGTTTGGCCCCTTTGTCAAAGATAAAGTGGCTGAGTGTGTTTGTCCAAGTAACAGATTTTTAGAAAAAGTTTTCGGGTTCTGATGTATTATTGTATATGCCTTCATTATGGCCATAGAGTGAAAAAATGTTAGAAAAACTAATGTTTCAATAACCCTGTTGTATTAATAGTACAGGAAATGGATGAATGAATGAATGAATGAATGAATGAACACATGAAAAAAATTGTATTTGAGAGATAAATGTTCTTTGCATCCTTTTTTTTTTTTTTTTTTGCGGCACCGGGGATTGAACTCACGACCTTGCGCGTGCCAGGCAGGCGCTTAGGCCGCTGAATTAGATCCCCAGCCTGCAATCCTTTCTTTACAGTACCAGGAACCAAAAATTTCTCATTTTATTTTTTATTTTTTTGCATTGTTATTATTATTCAGTACTAGGGATTGAACCCAGGGCCTTTGCACTGAGCTACATCCCCAGCCTATTTTATTTTTTTAGTTTTTATTTAAAAAAATATTTTTTGTCTTTTTTTGAGACAGGATCTCACTACGCAGTTCAGCCTGTCCTTGAACTCACTTTGTACCCCAGGCTGGGCCTCAAACTCACAGCATTCCTCCTGCATCTGCCTGTTGAGTGCTGGGATTACAGTTATGTGCCACCGTGCCTGGCTCGCTTGCTTGCTTGCTTGCTTGCTTGCTTGCTTTCCTTCTTTCTTTCTTTCCTTCTTTTTTGCCTATTTCTTTAAATTTTGAGACAGGGCCTCACTAAATTGCCCACGTGGGGGCTTGAACTTGTGACACTACTTTGGCAGCCTCTGAGTGCTGGGATTACAGGTGTGCACAACTGTGCCCAGTGCCTTCCTCATTTTTTAAAATGTGTATCCTACTGCTTTCTCCTAAGAAACCCAAAGTAATCTGTGATTCATAATTTACTAATTAGAAGTCTTCATTAGCAAAGCAGTGTTCGAGATTTTTTTTTTTAAATTCCATAAATGTTGAACTAAGAAATATAGAAAGTACCATTTGGAACTTTAGGGATTAAACCAAAGGGACATAGACTGTGACCCAAGGATTTCTTCAACACTTTCTTGCCCTTAATGTTTGAGGCCTTATTTTTATTAGCAGCAGTTGTTTAGGGAAACTCCCCACCTTTATCACTATTTTTTCACTGTGGCTTTTTTGTTTGTTTGTTTACCCAGGTTTTCCATGATGATGATGCCATCCCTGGATGGGAAGGAAAAATTGTAGCCTGGGTGGAAGAAGACCATGGAGAAAATTAACTCTGAGGATTGCAATCTGGTTACTTTCTGGCTGCTTCACTCAGGAAAGGGGTCTAAAACCGGAGTACACTAAGAAGTTTCTAATTCGTGCTGCCAATGTCAAAGCTTCTCCAAGTGTGAGGGTCACAGGCCAGGCGTGTCTCTGTGCCTGGCATATCCGGTACTTAAAATCCCTATCCAAATGTAGACCATGGGTTCATCTGGAATTCCTTGTCCGTGGGAACAATGTTTTGTTCCACTCAGAGGACAACAAACCGAAGGCCTTAACCAATGGGGATAGATGATCCCGCTCCTGTGGGGGCATGGCTGCTATTATCTGAACCCGGGGATTGGATGCATCACTCCTGTGTGTTACAGTATTAATTTAATTGGCCTCGATGGTTGCACCAGTCAGAGTCCCAGCATTTGTACTCACAGGCATGGCAAAGGTACCAGCTTTTCCATTTCTTCGCAGACACTGCGAACTAAGAACAACTCATGAGGTGGTACCAAAGATGAAAGCTACTCTTCAATAATCTTTCAAGCTGGACATCGATGGTGCTGAATAGTTGACTGGATGGGAAAAGGGCTGCCCGTATTGT
This sequence comes from Cuniculus paca, assembly GCA_004365215.1. Taxonomy (NCBI): domain Eukaryota; kingdom Metazoa; phylum Chordata; class Mammalia; order Rodentia; family Cuniculidae; genus Cuniculus; species Cuniculus paca. Next base: position 2,031 of record RJWT010007879.1, read on the forward strand.
GCTGTACTATGCTAAAACCATAAGACCTTGGGCCACTTCTTCTGGTCTTAACTGATTCTTCAGCTTGTCCTTTGGCCCACATGAGGCATATTTCATGTACTACTAGTTTTCTCTGGGACTCTTTAACATTAGAGCCATTTATTTTTCTTTGAACTGATGACCTTTGTGTTTGAAAGGATTTAGGAGTGAAATGCTCCTTAAAAAATCAAGGCGGGTATGGAAAGGTGCTGCTACCCATATCTTCTTGACTTTGTCTCATGACTTCCTTTAACTCATGATATCTCCTTTGCAGTTAAAAGGGGGCGGACCATTGATTTCAGTGTTTCTTTGTGATTTATGAGTACTAAGCATGAATTACTGGTCTGTTCCTCATTTTAAGATTACAGTTACTTTCTACTACATATTTAGGCTGATGTTTTAGGGAACAGTAGAAACCATGGGGCATGGAGCATGAGTTGTGAATGGCAGGGTCGATTCAGGGTAAAGAAACCTAGAATCATTTCTCATGTGCAACACCGTCAGTATAGAAACTACAAGTGTTCAACTTCCAGAGATTCCTTAATAATCTGGGTTTTCTCATTCATCCACCCAGCACTACCAACTAATCAGCCATTTTGTATATGTGTGTTCCCAAAAGCAGTCTGTGACCACCAACGTACACTGCCAAACAGAAGAGAGGACAGATCAGTTTTGGGTTCTTGACCTGTCTGTCTTCGGTTCAACTCCCCTCTTGAGACACTTGAACAGACTACTCTTTGGAACTAGATAACATCTTATTGTTTTATATGGACATGTCTTTTAAAAATAGTTCATGTTTGGAGAATTCTTTTGCACTCGTTTTCTTTTTGTCTGAGAACCATGTGTATTTTTATAACTCAAGTGTGCATTCTATGTACTCTCACATTCTCTATACTGTGTCCATTTTCTAGAGAACCCAGTAGCTTTTATACAATCTCTTACCACCTCTTGTGGTTTCAGAACAAGCTTTATTTTATTACAAGAATACTAATGATAACTAATTTTTGTCCTGTTCTACCTGCTATTTTAGTTGAGGGGGTAGTTTTCTGTAATCCAGCTGATTGTTCCTCAAGCAGACAGAGGGAGTTCAAAAGACACCTGATGTTTTTTGTGTAACTTTACCTGGTCTTCTATTGAAGAATGATTTTTCATCCGAAATAGCTGGGAAAATTTGGGGACGTCAGCCATAAGCAAGAATAATACATTATGAATGCAAATAGAAGAAAACAATGAATTTTTTTCCCCAAGAAGTCTGGAGAAAAATTCTTTATGTCGCCAATTACTGTGTTGCATGAATTTTAGTGTTTTGCTATACAATAGCATGAGGGTTATCAGGTCAAAATTTGTTATTGTATTCCCGTAAAATTTTTCTTGAATGTCTGTCTCTTAAATCAGTTACTCATCGGTTTCCTTTGAGTGAACAATCTTACCATTGTGTAAAATTTATCTTTTCAGAGAATACTAAATCAGAGAAAAATTTCAGCATCCTCCTCCTTGTGTTTTATCTCACTCTGTTTTGGAAAAGGAGCTGCCACCGTGTCTCCCTGAGAAGCAGAAGTTGAATTCAGAGAATAATACTTTTTACCCCTGTAGCTCATTAATCTCATGTACCGTGGGAACTGGCTAATCATCCTTACTAGATAATGTCATTTAAGTAACTCTTGTAAATTGTGTTGGTGATCCTCATTCCAGTTTCCAAAGTAAAAGAAGCCTTCTCAGCAGGAGTAGGCATTGATTCATTCCCTTGGGAAGTTTCCTACTTGGCTGCACTCTCACAGGCCTTGAGGTTTATTCATAGTATTATCCCCTAGACGCATTCAAGTGAGAAAGTCCATCCTGCTACTTCTGAAGTACTTTTTCCCTTAAAATCTAAAGTACTAGAATATTTAGAGTTCATAAAATAACTTCTAACCCCTGTTAAGTTAAAATCAAATGACTTTCTCATAAACACTAGTTTAGTTGAGAGCTTATTTCCTTAACTTTAAATTTCAAGACTGTTCTCCTCTTGCTCAATTCTCTAAATTCTCTGGGATTGGGATACTTTCCAATTTGTCCTTAAAGATTTAGGTTCAATACACTTGGTAATGGCAATTCTGCTTACTGTTTTTCACCTCTTTTTGATCTGGTGTAAATTAGGGGGAAATGTCTTTTATATTCTACATCTAATGTAAGAGAACTCTAACTACTTAAAAGCATTTAGGTCATAATTAAAATTATTTTCATTTTTTCCATAAAATAAATATTATGATTGCACACTTCTGTTGTCTGAATTTATGTAAGAGGTATAGCTTGCTTAAAATACTATATATGTAAAGTTATATTTTCTTAGAAACATGGATGTTTGCAACCATTGCTTTCAAAGAGATTATTATTGTGTATTCTTTCTGTTTTACAGTATGTTTTCATGAAGACTGTTATACCAGAGGCTTTTGATTATCAAAGTGATAACCAGTTTTAACTGCTTGTATGTACTAGATTTGTGAATTAAAAAAAATACGAATTATGAATAAAAGGGAGTTTGCAAACTAAATCCCATTAATCATTTTGTGTTTATTGCCTCAAATTAACCAATAAAGACATTTACATTTAGTGAAGGTAAATTTCCTCAAGTGATCTCCTTGGTAGCATGTTTACTTATTATCTGGAGAGTGTAGATATGGGTTACTTTATTGCTACAGATATTTTACTATTGGTATTTCTAGTGTAAGCACAAAATAGGTTCTTATTAGCAAAGAGGATTAACAAATGTTGCACTTCTTTTGAAATTATATATAAATGTGCAGACAAGAACCTGAGAGTGTAAACTATATGACAAGTCTCTAATTTGTCAAGGCAAACCTTACGAGACTCTTGCAGAAATGCGTATGCGTGTGTGTGTTGCTATGGATTGAATCCAAGGCTGTAATGCATGCTAAGCAGAGTTGTGCTACTAAGCTACAGCCAGCAGCCACCATGTATATTTACTATTTATTTATTTTTGAGATTAGGTCTCACTACATTGCTCAGTCTGGTCTCTGAATTCATAGCCTCAAATGAGCCTTGTGCCTCAGTCTCCCAAGTAGCTGAAACTACAGGCATGGGCCATCACTTCGGGCCAGAAATGTGTATTTAAAAGAATCAGAATTCCCAAATCAATTTGGAAGTTGCCTCTCTAAAACTCAACTAGTGTTCATTTATCACTTCAATTTAAATGAGATATATCTATATCTAGGTATATCTCCAGATCTTTAGTTCTAAGTACATTCACTTGGCTTCTGATTATATATTTTCAATTTTTTTTTTGTCCTTTCGAGATGGGATCTCACTGCAGTTCAGGCTGGCCTTGAGCTCACTTTGTAGTCCAGGCTGGTCTTGAACTCACAATGATCCTCCAGTCTCAGCCTCCTGAGTGCCAGGATTATATATTTTCGACTATTAATTAGGTTATTCCACCATTATGTTAAATATGTATAAAACTCAACTCAAAATTTTTCACTACCAGCTAACTTCTCTTTGCATCTACCTACCTTGTGAAAGGTTTCTGTCCTAATAGATTGCTGGACGTTACAGCAGCGGTGTAGCTGGACCACCAGCCCCTCCCTCCCTGATTACAGGTTCCTCCTAATTGCCAGAATTACGTTACCAGTGCCTACGCCCAAGTGCCATCCCCTCTCATTTGGAATACTTTAAAAGCCCCGTTGCATCTGTACCTCGTGGGGAAAATTGCCAAGCCACCTAGGCTGAACGTTTTCCCTCTGTGTCTTCAACCCCTCCCCCAGTAAATTCTTCCCTTGGATAAATCCTGCTTTTCCACTGCATGGAGTACTCTAACTTCTAGTTCTCTGCGCCGCTCTTAAAATAACCTAACACCTTGTATCAGTGATATTGTCCTTCTACTTTAAACTTTCAAGTCTTAAGTCTTGCTTTCCCTTTACTTCCTTTACCCGATCTATTTAGGAGATTTCATATCTTGTTCTCTTAGAACCAATTTCACAGACCTAAGAATTCTAGCTTACCTCTAGGGTCAGCTTGCCACCCTTGGACTATTTGGGCTGTGCCTTATAATTTAGCTACATCTAAGTCAAAAGTACATTCAAAATGCAAGTGCTCCATTTGAAAGATCCCAAACAAGGTTTAAGCAAGACTTCCCAAGTAAACATTAAAACTGCAGATCACCTCATAATGTTTAACACAGGCTAATTTAGATGCAATTGTTGAATTCATATACAGTGGAAGTACTATATTAATTTTAAGGGCTAGGGGTATAGCTCAGCAGCACAAGCACCTGCCTCGCAAGTGCAAGGTTCTGAGTTTGATTCCCAGTACCAGAAAAAAAATAAAAAATAAAAAGATTGTAGTTAATTCAAAATAGTTAAAACATTTTTATAATCACTTACGAAAGTTAGAGTATAAGCCTTTTCACTAAGCACAATTATTTCATTGCTTTTCCCAATTGTTACTCAAATGTAAAGGTCTACATAATTGCTACTCTTTAATTCAAATATACTTTTTTCATTTAATCTGGAAATTTTATAATTCTCAATTACACTGTCTAGGCAGTGATGCCTGCTTGAACATTTCCAATTTTGTTAGACACAAGCTAGTATCTCCTGGCTGCTTTAATTTTCCAAGTTAATTAGTAGCAAGGTTGAGTACTGGTTTCAAATGTTAGTGTTGCCCCACTTCCAACTTTTTCTTTTGTTCTTGTTGCTGATCCTCTGTACATTGGGGACTTGACCATATAAAAGCAGCATATGCTTCCTCCTAATTCAATACGACCTTCACCTCAGAAACACTATTTTCTAAGTGTAAGATGATAACTGTACAGAAGGGCACTGGACAAATTATGTCTGTAAGTTTTTGTTGATTAACTCAAAAGACATGTACTCAATTCCTATTTATATTAAACTCTAGAGACATCGAAAAACAATGTAACGTGATTCTTATCCAGGCCAATCTAGGATACTGTGTTTATTTTTTATTTTTAATTTTTATTTATTTTTTTCTTAGAGAAACACTGGTTAGTGGTACAGCTCGAGGCCCAGCACCAGGCACGGGAGGTCACTCCGCAGCGCTCACATGGCGAAGAGGATGTGGAAGTCGACCATCAGACAGAAGAGTCCTATGGCCTCGGACAGGGTGGAGCCCAGGGTGGCACAGAAGAGCTGCTGCTTGAGAGATGGGTTCCTGGCATAGGCGATGATCCATCTGCCAAACACGGTCCCAGTGCCAGCTCCGGATCCAGCCACTGCAACGGTGGTGGCCCCAGCACCAATGAACTTGGCCACTGTATCAACGTCCGGGAAGACCACCCTGGTCTGGAAGTCCTACCTGGCCACCTGGAGTTGGGGGGCGCTGCTGGTGGGTGGTTTAGATGGGTCCAGGGACCTGCTCAGGAAGGAGGTAGAGGCGGGCCTGATCTGACCCCTGGTACCACTGCGGATCAGCGCCTGGGACAAGCAGGAGCCGGACCACGGTGGTCTGCATGTTTCAGTGTCGCAGCTTTAGCCATTGGTCTCAGGCTACTTAATGAATTTAAAATCAGCCCAGATTACTGGAAGACCCTGTCTCATATTTTAAAAAAGTCAGGATCCGCATAATGATGTTTAATAGTGACCTACCAGGTGTAAAATGGTGGTTCCGTAAGATTATACGACCTAGTGATACCTGACATCTAACTACCTTAGTTTGTAAGTGCACTCATGATGGTCACACAAAAGTAGTGTTAACAGTCCATTTCTGGAGACAGTACAGTAACTTTTAAAACTGGCTATGTAGAGGGATTCTAGTGAAACTGGGGGGCAACAAATTCGTTTCCAAACTTGTATCTTGACACACAGAATGCGCTTAATCCTGGTACAGTGCATCAGAGTCGGGGTCTGTACCTTCCTCTTGGCTGCTCTTCCCACTCACTGGGAAACCGGTCACTCCTGTCCCGGTGGCGCCGCACACCTGAAACGAACCTTTGTGTCCCAGGCCAGCTCGCGCAGGCCACTTTCGAGCGGCCGGAGCCAGGCGCACTCCTCCCGAACCCCCGATCGCCCCGCGGGCGGCTCCTGGTCCCTGGTTCCCGGGGCGCCGCTCCAAGACCCCGCCCCTAGGCCGAGGGCTCCCATTGTTCAGCCCGTCAGTCTCCGGGCTCGTTTCCCAGCTTCTTCCTCAAACACGGCCACTCCTCCGGCCCCGCTTCAGACCGTGGAACCTGCGGTCGCCCCACTCTCTCCGCCGCTTTAGGCCCTGCCTTCCGGCTACATCTCCCGCGACTCCTAGGCGCCGTCCTCGCCTTTAGGATGCCTCCACGGGGCCCGTCCTCCAGCCCCTCCCTGCCTCCTCTGTCCCAGCCTGGCGCCCGCGCCCGCCCCGCTGGAACGCCCTTGCCGCAGGGCATCTAGAAGCGGGCCCACTCCGCTTCGGGGGTGCCGCCAGCGGGGACCCCGCTCCCGGCCCGCGCCGAGCCCAGCGCCGCGCGCTCCCGCCCGCGGAGGGAGGCGTGAGTCCTCGGCGCCGGTTTTACGACAACGTGCGGCTGCGCGGAGTGGCTGACGGCAGGGCCGCGCCGCTCTCGGAGAGGTCACCCTGGAGACGGTGGAGGGTTAGGGGAGCGGGACTCAGTGGCGCTATGTGGCGCGTCTGTGCGCGACGGGCCCATCGGGCAGCCCCGGGGGCAGGGCTCGGAGCTCGGTGGACAGCCTTGCGAGAGGCTCCCGGAGCTCCGCGTGTGAGCCTGCGGTCCGGCCGCGCGCCCGCTCGCTCCAACTGCACGGCGACCCCAGGCTCTGGCGGGGTCCGGGCTCTGGGCGGCTGGAGCGCCTGCTCTGGCGCCCCTCCACGGAACCGCTTCCTGCTGCAGCTCCTGGGATCGCCGGGCCGCCGCTGCTACAGTCTCCCCCCGCATCAGAAGGTGAGCCCTCCGCCCCGGGACCCCGTTGTCCTTCAGGGCCGACGTCTTGGCCTTGGGAATGCTCCTTCAGAGGTCCCAGTGATCTTCAGCTCCTTCCAGTGTCTGTCAGTCCCTGTCCTGTGCCTAGCTTTGCTGCGGCTCATGCGCTTCCTTTCCGCTCGTCATCTGTTCCATTGAAAGAAGAGCTCCAAGCCGGGGCTGTGTGCAGAACGTCTGCTGAGGTTCGTACTCTGTCAGACCCGCAGCTCTGTGGAGGAGGAAACCTGCCCCTGGAAATCCTGAACTGCTGGGCGACAGCTTCCTTTGTAGCCCCGATGCCTGGTGTGTAAGGGGACTCAGTAAACTGCATCGTGTTGAACTGAATGAAACTTTAAAGCAGACTGAGTTAAGTAGACCTTTTAAATAAAGTTAGTGCTTTTCTCTTTTGTCTTTCAGGTTCCCTTACCTTCTCTTTCCCCTACAATGCAGGCAGGCACCATAGCCAGATGGGAAAAAAAAGAAGGGGAAAAAATCAGTGAGGGTGATCTAATTGCAGAGGTAAGTTTTAACGGTGGAGGTGTGTTCTCAGAGTTGGCTTTGCTGAACAGAGTGGGCTTTCTGAATGGCTAGTTATTCTCTTTGCTTAAGAAACATGTTTTCACAATTTGATATAGAGAAGATTTGTTAGATAAATTGTCAGCAGCTGGTCAAATGGCTTTTTATCCAAGGTGTTTTTTAATAACTCCTTTCAAATCTATGATAATGTTTTTATCTTCACGTTTCTGTTGAGCTGTATGATTTTTAGATGCATGCTAGTAAACTGCATACTGGTGGTGCAAACCTACATTACTGCTTTGTGTTAAAAGGTTGAAACTGATAAAGCCACAGTTGGATTTGAGAGCCTAGAGGAGTGTTATATGGCAAAGATACTTGTTGCTGAAGGTACCAGAGATGTTCCAGTTGGAGCCATCATCTGTATCACAGTTGGAAAGTAAGTAGAAATGGTGTTATTTGTGAAAATTGAGTGCTTATCAGAGTATTTTAAGAATTTTGAGACTCAGCGTGGTGGTGCACACCTGTAATCTCAGCACATAGAAGGCTGAAGCAGGAAGATTGCTTCAAGTTCGAGGCCAGCCTGTGTTACATAGTGAGTTCAAAGGCCACCCTGAACTACACCGTGAGACTCTGTCTCCAAAAAAAAAAATTGAGAATTAGGAATTAAGAACTTTTGAAGACATCTGTGATAGCTGAATCTGCTTTTTAAACCCCCTTACATTTGTGCATTCTTTGCTTTTTTAGGCCTGAGGATATTGAGGCCTTTAAAAATTACACATTGGATTCCTCTGCCGCACCCACCCCACAAGCAGCCCCAGCACCAACTTCCGCAGCTGCTGCTTCGCCACCTGTACCTTCTGCTCAGGCTCCTGGTAGCTCATATCCTACTCACATGCAGGTGAGGCTTAGTATCTGAGTGTTGGATCTAGTTCAGTGTTGGTGAACCTTTTACAGACCGAGTGCCCAAAATGCAACCCAAAACCCCCTAATTTATCATGAAGTGCCAACACGGAATTACACCTGAAATCGGAGGTTTTAGTTTAGAAAAAACAACTCATACATTGGCATCTTTTTTCTTAAAAGCAAAACATAATAATGCACGTGCCATAGGCTCACCACCACTGATCTATTTGATTAGTTATTTGTATATTTTCATACCTAGCTTTTGCATCCTGGAAACTGACATTGAATGTGGCAAGCTCTTATCATTTAGGGTCATAACGTTCATCCATGAAAATTGAACACTTTTATTCTTAGTTGTTATTTCTAGATATGTGAGCATGTATAATTTCTTTAACCTTCCTCAGTCTCAGTCTTGAACAGAGAACAATGCTTGATGCTTCTCTCTCAAGAATATTTCATTACAAATTTTGAGAATGATTTTTACTTGTAACTACTCTCTGTACAAATACTTTATAGTAGGCCTCAGGTGCTGTGTATTGAATGAAAGTCCCCAATTAGTGTTTTTCTTTGACATATTGAGGTCTGTTTTCCAAAAGTAAGTCAACTATTCTAGTAGTAGTATTTTTAAAGGAGAAAATTGACAATGAAGAGTAAGTGTGGAATACACATAAAATAGCATTGTAACAAAGTTGAAGACTGAAATGTAATCTCTGTTGATTCTATTACCTTAAGTCAGTTTCTAGGAAATTAGTTTGTTAGATATTAGTGTTGTCTATGTGTTTTTGATGTTGGAAGTAGATAAAAAATTAGTCATACATTTTCTAAAGGATTAAGACCTGAACTTTCCTTAACTTGGTACGTTTGTAAGAAAATTTGTGAAGAAATCATTTTCTTTGGCAATAATGTTTCTGTCATGGTCTCTTAGTAATATTTATGTTAATAATCACTCATGATGAAATTTTGCTTGGTGTTCAAGTCACACAGTTATTTCATCTTGTTCAGCAAATTATGTCATATTGAGTAAGAACCTCATTTCTACATACTTTATGGCTTTGAGTGCAAATGTCAGGGTTGCAACTGTCCTTTAGGTTATTGTATAGTGATTACTGGCCCCACTAAGTCTTCAGAAGATTGCAAATTCTGAACAAGGAAATCTTTCTTTTCTTTAGTACTAGGAGTTGAACTCAGGACCTTTGCATTGATCTATATTCCTGAGCCCCCTTTTTATTTTTATTTTGAGACAAGATCTTACTAAGTCACAGAGTTGCCCAGGTTGGGTTCAAACGTATGATCCTCCTGCCTCAGTATCCCAGAGTGCTGGGATTACAGGTGTGCACCTCCATGCTCAACTGAGAAAAGCATTGTAAAATAATTTTCTGTCTTGTTTTGCTTTATTTCTCCCTTCTAGAGACATTTTTGATTGAAATTATTTTTCCCTAAGGCTATTTTTTGCATAAGGCTATTGCTAATTAGCTATAAAAGACTACAGGCAGCAGATAAACTCTGTAAGTGAAAAACATCCAAGTTCAGTAGACACATAAGCTGTATAAATAGGGAAGCTACTTTATTTTATTTAATTAATTTATTTATTTTGTCTTTTTGAGACAGGGTCTCACTATGCTGTTCAGGCTGGCCTTGAGCTTACTTTGTAGCCCAAGCTGGTCTCGAACTTGCAATGATCCTCCTGCTTCAGCCTCCTGAGTGCAATTTTAAATTTATATCAACCAATCTTATGTTTCCATTTTGTTGGAGTAGAAATGACTATTATGAAAACGATTTTTGGGGGACTGAAGGTATAGCTCATTGGTAGAGTACTGCTTCACGTGCATGAAACCCTGGGTTCAGTTTCTAGCACCAAAAAGTTATTTTTTACATTTTACTTTTTAAAATAATTGAGTACATAAAAATTCTATAAACTTTTTATTACAGTGTATTGTTTTAAAGTATGTATACATTGTGGAATGGCTAAATTAACATACCATTTTCTTTTTTGTAGAAAGAACACTTAATCTATTTTCTCAGCAGTTTTCAGTACAGTTAGTAACTGTACTCTCCAAAGAATAATTCTCAATACTGGCTTATTTTATATTTAGGAAGTTTGGAATAAATGTGGTTTCCTATGAATGAAAAGATAAATACATGCTAAATATAGAGCATGGCAAAATTTTAAGAGCGGTCTGGACCGAGATTGTTCTGTGAAAATGACAAATTTTGTTCTTAACCTGAGTGTTAGAAAAAGATGAAAAGACTCTCTGTGCTTAGGTATATTTTGAGGAAATTAATTTTGACTAAAGTCTTTCCCCCGCATTGCTTTTAACTTTGGAAAGAATGTCAGAATAAGTTACAGTTGAAATATAAAGCTTAAGATCTGAAGGATTTAATTGACGGGAGAAGCTGTTGTGGCACTTTGCTTTTCCATGATGGGCATTTGATTGTCATAGTCACTATTATTCCATGAACCCGTAAGCTTGCCTGAGTGCTTTTGTGTCCAGTGCTTTCTCGTTCTATGCAGTGATGTACACTTGTTCCTATAGGTACTTCTTCCTGCCCTCTCTCCTACCATGACTATGGGCACAGTTCAGAGATGGGAGAAAAAAGTGGGTGAGAAGCTAAGCGAAGGAGACTTACTGGCGGAGATAGAGACTGACAAGGCCACTATAGGTGAGTTTTCTTCAACTTTTAATGATTGAGGCACTGAGTATTCCAGTGAGAAAGAGGATTACCATTCTCTCCAATGAGTGAGTGATAATATGACAGTTTTACAATTCTTGGGATTAATTTCCTGGAGCAAGATATTTTATCATAAAAATATGCATAATTAGATTTGTCGGTTCCATTCTTAATTTAATGAGTCAAGGATATGTCAGCTTACAGATTATTCTTATGCCAGAGTTTGCTTTTTAGCTTTATTTTCATGTTACTGAAAAGCTATACCAGAACTGATATTGTGTTAACTGGTCAAAGGAAAGAAGGAGGAAAGAAGAGAAAATCACCTCCAAGGCAGGAAAATACCAAGGAATTTAAGATGACTTTGAAAGAAAACTGAAACCAAAGTTTATTTTGTTTTCATATTTTGAGAATAACATACAATATGTTTGTTTGAATATGTCACATTTCCATTTACCCTTTTTTTGATTTGTTTTTATGCTTAGAAACAAATCCCACATGGCAATCATGTATCCGTGATAATATTTGTAGATATTCAAAGATGTTATGAATTTCTTGCTTCTACTCTGTAATTTGCCACCAAAGGCAACCCTGAAAGGCAAAACTTGTCCTCTCCAATAGCCTATTATTATTATTATTATTATTATTATTATTATTTGCTGTACTGGGGATTGAACTTAAGGCCTTAGCACTAAGCTACATCCCCAACCCTTTTTTTATTTATTTTGAGATAAGGTTTCTGTAAGTCACTAAGTTGTTCAGGCTGGGCTCCAACTTGGGATTCTGATGCCTCAATCTCAGTGTGTGCCACTTTGCTTGGCTTCTCACAACTTCTTTTAGGTTTTTTTGTTTGTTTATTTTTTGAGACAGGGTCTCACTGTGTAGTTCAGGCTGGCCTTGAACTCACTATGTAGCCCACACTGACCTCAGGCTTGCAGGATCCTCCTGCCTCAACCTCCCATGTGCTGGGATTACAGGTGTGCACTACCATGCCCAACTAGCTTCTTTTAGTTTTACTTCTGCACCTCTAAGAGTTTGAGTTTTTTGCAAGAAAAGCAGTAGCCAAACATAAATTTTAAACATCATAGAAATCACAACAATACTGTATTTCTTCACATTGAAATAATTGGTATAATACCAATTATAACTTTTTTGAAAGCTCCAAGAATCCTCCTAGGGCTGAAATTGCATATCACTGTTTAGCTTGGTGGATTTTCATTTGACATCCATGTGATTCGGATCTTTAGTAGTACACCTGATGGCATCTTGGAGTCCTGTCAATGTGCATGGGGGCTAGCCTTTTGAGACAATCTTGCTGTGTAATTCAGCCCAGTCTTGAACTCTTATGTAGCCCAGGCTGGCCTGGAACTTGTGTTCCTCCTGCCTCAGCCTCCTAAGTGTGCCGCCACCCTTGACAGAGATGTTTTTAATAACTTTCAGAACTAATAACTATAATCTCTCATATTTAACAGATATGTATGTTCTAGTATCCCTGGGAAGTCTGTACATGTTTATTGCAGATGAAAGTTTATTTTGGGGGGGGTACTGGGGATCGAACTCACGACCTTGCACTTATCAGGCAAGCACTTGAGCCACTGAGCTAAATCCCTGGCCCAAGTGTTTCAAATATTTTTAGCCTCTTGGAATTGGAGGGCCAAATATGTTCATTTATTTTGTACCAGATACTGTGTCTAAGTAGTTGAAAAATACTCATTCATTTAAATTCATAACCTCCCCCATACTCTGAGAGAAGTATAGTCATCCCTTAGTATCTTCAAATGGAGTGGGGAATTGGTTCCAGGATCTCCCCTATCCCAGTCTGCAGATATTCAGGTCCCTTCTATAAGGTGGCATAGTGTGTGAATATAACCTGTGCACACCTTCCTGCATGTTTTAGTTTTGTGTTTGGTGCTGGCAGTTAAACTCAGGCCTGTCTGTGAGCTCAATAAGACTTCTTTGTCTAAACCACACTGCTAACTCCTACCATGTACCATATATCATTTCTAGGTTACTTATACCTAGTACAGCACAAATGTTATATAAATAGTTGTTATACTATATTGTGTAGGGACTAATGACAAGAGACAAAAGTCAATCAGTGTTCAGCATAGATGCAACCATTGTAGACCTAATTACATAATAGGCGTCAGCAACAATGTAATATTTTTGAACTACAGTTGCTTGAATGCAGCGCTGACTGTACTATAATTATCCCTGTTCTTTCCCTTGGTACTGAAGATTGAACCCAGGACCTTATTAGCGCTGTGCTACATCTCTAGTGCTTTTTTATTTTTTATTTTGAGACAAAGTTTCACTAAGTTTCCGAGTTGCCCCAGCTGGGCTCAAACTTATCATCCCCCTGCCTCAGCCTGCAGGAGTGCTGGCATTATAGGTGTTCATCACCACACCTTGCCACAGAGAGGCTAAATGACTTGCAGTAAAGCTAGGTAGTTTGATGAGAAAGCCTTTTTCTTAAAACTCTGCTGTGGATTTGCATGAATAGTGGAGCCTTTTAAGTTCCATAATGTTTTTATCTTTGTGTTTAAGGTTTTGAAGTACAGGAAGAAGGTTATCTGGCTAAAATTCTGATTCCTGAAGGCACAAGAGATGTTCCTCTAGGGACCCCACTTTGTATCATTGTAGAAAAAGAGGCAGATATAGCAGCATTTGCAGATTATAGGCCAACTGAAGTAACTGATTTGAAACCACAAGCACCACCACCTACCCCACCCCTGGTACGTATGCTTCTAGAATCAAGAAAACATTTATCCTGTTTATTTCTAAATGAAAGGGATTTGATTAGGTGATATCTTAGGTTCTTTCAGCTCCAAGATCTGATAACTAAAGAAGATAGTGCATTAACATTTGGGGGAACATGTAAAGTATGTTGTGTTGCATTGTACCGTCCATCTAATGGTCAGTAGTTTGATCCTCGTAGTTGCGGCTATTTTCTGTCTGCTGTCTTAAGTCCTGCTGAGAACAAAGCTGAAGTAACATGTTTTGCTTTGGGTGTAAATATTCTTATGGAAGTTAGAGTTTTGTTCCTGATTTTGTCAACTTCACTATATAAACTCTGTCATGTTCAGTCTTCTTTATATATATGCAGTATTTTATTATAGTAAGTTAGGCATATATTTATAGTACATTGAAACCTGGACATGACTCATTTTGCACAGAATTTAGTATACTTTGCACTGTACACTATACACCTGTACCATGAATGTATTAATTTCAAGCATGGTAGTGCATGCCTTGTATTGAAGCTTCTGCAGATTCTAGAATCATGAATTTAGACATTTCTATCAGAGACAGCTTGATTTCTGGCTGCCCTGCATTCATGGAGAGCTGATAAGTAGCAGTACTGGTTTATTTAAGATACTTTTAACATTGCATAATTTTGTATTTTGAAATTGGGTTAAGTAAACACAAAAATCATGTTGGCACAAGTGGCACAAGATTAAAGTGCAGAAAAGCTATAAGGATCTTATATGCTGGTCAGCTGTATTAAAATCTCCACCTGTCCTTGTCATCATGGAGTAAGATGACTTTGTTTTGTCTTTGACATAGAGTATTCTTGCTATTCATATAGCTATATTATGTTGATTAAACCGGGGGAAATGTGCATTATGCCCTTTGGAGGAGAAAATGAACATTATTTAATTAAAATAACTTTTAATTTCATAAAATCTAAAATCTTTCAGAGCAATCTGCAGTTATGAATTAATAATTTGTAACTTTTTTCAAAAGGTGGCCACTGTTCCTCCAACTCCCCAGCCTGTAAGCCCTGCACCATCAGGCACTCCAGGTATACCAGCTACTCCTGCTGGGCCTAAGGGAAGGGTATTTGTTAGCCCTCTTGCAAAGA
>RJWT010007879.1:16997-27158 GCA_004365215.1 Cuniculus paca
AGAAAGAATATTTGGTATTGGCCATCATGGTAATACTTTTTTTAATTATTAGATAATTCAAGTGCAAAGAAAAAAATAATCATAGTGCTAAACAAGTGAGCAATAGGGTAGATATGTGTGCAGTCATGGCTGCTTTGCACTGGGGAAGACTTTCCTGATGAGGTGACACGTGATCTGATGTGAAAGCCGAGGAGTGAGCTCTGTGACCAGCCACATGAAGAAGGGGGAAAGAGCACATGGGGCAGAGAAACCAGTAGTACACAGGCTGGCACAGAGGAGTTTGGTATGTTTGAGGAACATAATGGAACATCTAGCGGTAAGATGTGAAGTTGGAAAGAAACAGATGAGAACATCAAGGATCTTCAAGGGAATGATAAAGAATTTACGTTTTATTTAGAGTCTAGTAGGAAACCAGGAAATCACTGAAAGACTTAGGCAAGGAAGTAATTTTTTTTTCTTTTTTGTGTTACTGGGGATTATATCAGGGCCTTTGTACTGAGCTACAGCCCCAGCCTTTTTTATTTTTTATTTTGAGACAGGGTCTCACTAAGTTGTCCAGGCTGGTTGAACTTGTGATCCTCCTGCGTCAGCCTTCCAGAATGCTGGGATTACAGGTGTGTACTGGTGCACCCAGCTTGATGATGTACATTTTTAAAAGCTCATTTTCTCTAAGGAAATAGATTAAATGAAAGCCAGACACCTGTTTAGATGCTGTGGCTGGAACAAATGTTGATGGTTTAGACAAAGACGATGAAAATAGAAATGTATAAGAAGAAATGGAGGACTGAGCATACAGCTCAGCAGCACAGTGCCTGCCTGGCAAGCATGAGGTCCTGAGTTTGATTCCCAGTACTCACCCCCCAAAATGGACATTTTAAGGTACATTTTTTTAAACCAAAAATCAACAGACTTTCATCAAGTATTAAATATGGGGACTTGACAGCAATAATTTCAAAAGGTGGATGGAGCTAGACATGGTAGCGCACACCTGTAATCCCAGCACTTGGCAGGCTGAGGCAGGAGAATTGCTGTGAGTTCAAGACCAGTCTAGGCTACAAAATAAGTTCAAGGCCAGCCTGAACTGCATCGTGAAACCCTGTCTCCAAAAAAGGCAAAAAGAAAAAAAAAAAACAAAGGTGGGATGGAACTCAACTTGGATAGGTAGAATATGAGTAAAGAAGTAGAAATAGCACTGAAGAATATTCGCTCTGAAAAAAGGCATAAAAGTAAAGGTGTAGCTTTACTGGGATGTGGACTCAGGAGAGGGCTTTAGAAGGTTAGTAATAGTAGAATGACTAGTACAGAGCTTCTCAGCTGGCACTGTTGACATTTTGGCCAGAAATTCTTCGTTGTGGGAGATGTGTTATGTATACATGTGCACAGAAGTTACAGAACACCATAAAGTATTATTGAAATTCTTGGCCCCTATGTAGTAGAGGGTAGTAACAACCCCTGTTCATGACAGCCAAAATTGTCTTCAGCCATTGCCATGCAAAAATACCCTCCTTGAGAGTCAGTGGTCTAATAGAAAATGATCAGTGGATGACACAGCAGGATTATGTGGCAGGATAGTTTGGCAAGGAACAAAGTTCTTGAGAATGCAAGAAAGAATAGGGTTGGCCTTAATAAGGGTTGAGGACATTTTATCTGTCTTTATAGTAGAAAAGAATATAGGATGATGGGTTTATCAGTTGAATTGTAGACTATAAGGAGGATGCTTCTTTCCACCTCTTTGACCAATAAAGTATGAAGTGAAGGTAACAGCTGGAAAGTGACTGGGGAATGTTGAGGTTAGATTGTAAAGCAGTCTCCTCGGAGTTTGGGAAGGTGAATTTAAAGGAAACAATTGAATTTATGTACAACTTTTCATATCTGTTTTAGGTTTGTGGTTCTGAATTTATAGTACAATCAGCCAGCTTTGTACTTTTTTTCCCCTAGCAACCAACATTCAGCTACTCTGGTGCTGGCACTGAGAAGACATAGTTTTAGTGTTTTGCAAGAATATTATAGCATTAACCCATGGAGTATAAGCTGGGTAGGGAGGGAAATGAAAACAAGAGAAAGGGGGCAGATAATAAGAGTAGTAGGGTCTGTGGAGTCTTTATGAAGTCAAAGAGATTTTGCAGTGAAGAGGGGAGTAGTCTAGCCTGAGTGAACTCGAGCATCATTGATCATGTGGTGTTTTCTGACACCAAATAAATGTTTGAAATTTTTTCCTGTAACCATCATTTCTCTGACGCCAACTGGTGTCCAGTGATTTGATCCAATTTCGATATTGACTATCTTCTGGTTGCAAGTAATGGGGGCTACCTGTATGTCTTACTCATTAGCTGTTACTCAGGAGTTCCCAAGACCCTCTACTCAGGTTTGATAAGTTGCTAGAATGCCTCACAAACCTGGGAAAGGACTTTCTTACTATTACTGGCTTATAAGGGATAAAATTCAGAGACAGCCAAATGAAAGAGACACATGGGGAAGTTATGATAGGGAGGGACACATGGGACTTCCGTCCCATCTCTGGGCATACTATCCTCTAAGCACATTGATGTGTTGTTCATCAACCTGGAAGCTCTTCTAATCTCACTGTTTAAGAATTTTTATTTTCATAGATAAAGCATTACGAGACATGATTGACTAAATCATTTGTCGTTAGTCATTGGACTGAATTTCCAGTCCTCTTCCCTGTCCAGCAAGTGGGGCAGGGAAGCAGATGGGGAGAGAACGAAAGGAAAGAGATTGAAAGGTATCATCCTTGAATCACGCATGTGGTCTTTCTGCTAACCATTCTGTATCTTTGTAGCTACTCTGAGTGACCTGTTAGTGTAAGCTCTGGTCTGTTGTGAAGGGACTTGTGAATAACAGTATACTTGTCACTCCGGCAGTCCCAAAGGTTTTTGGAGTTCATGCTAGGAACCTGAGACCAAGGCCGTTTTTTACCTCCTGGGATAGCTAGATGTTGAGTCTAGCTGAGCTATGTCTCCAGCTTTAATTTTTTTTTTCCAAGACAAGGTGTCACTAAATTGCCCATTGCCTTGAACTTGGCTTACTGCCTAAGCCTACTAAATAGCTAAGTAGCTAAGATTACAGGTTTGTGCCACCATATTTGGCTAGGACCAAATATATTTTTTATTATACTACAGGGATGGCAGTCAGAGAGAGATTTGCTTAAATTTCAGGTTTCAGAGATATTTGAGTACAAGTTTGACCTTAGAAGTTGGGCTCCTGTGGGTGGGAGGTAAAAGTTGGAGCTGAGTAGATGAAAAAATTTACAAGTCTGGGTATTGGGTAGATTGAGGTTCCCAAAAGAACAAAAGTCAGGATGCGTGTTGATTGAATGAATTGGAATAATTATGAATTGGTGGATAACAACAAGCCAGATAGTATGAACTTCAAAAGGAATTGAGGTTCCTGAGAAGAGGAGGATTTAGAGGTGGTGTACAGAAAGAAGAAGGGGCATTTAGCCTGTGTCTCAACCCTGGCAACTCTGGACAACTTGAGGTAAAAAAGAGAGAAAAAAATTACTCCATTTAGGGAAGAACTAAGGGAAAGTTGAGTAGAGGGACAGACTGCTTAGCGGATTTGACCAGAATATGACTTAGGGAGATACTGTGTAAAGGCCTAACCCCTGAGGGTCAGAATTTTCTTAGTCATACATTTCTCATATGTGACTAATTCTCTGGTGTAAAGAATTACTTGTATCCGTATCTCATTTTGTTTTTACACATTCCTGTGAGCGGCAGCTGGTATTATAAGCATCCTGGCTATGAAAATGAAAACCACATGTGACTAAGTGATTGTAGTTAGTCTGTCTTATTTGTGTTGTTACCTGTCGTTTGTGTTTAGCAAGAACCCTGTAATAGTATTGCTCGTTCAGGGTTCTTCCCTTTACGTCACATTGCTTTATGATTTCCTCTTGTGCCTTCTTAAGGAGATAGATTAGTTTTCAGCTGATGCCTTTTAGTCAGGAAATCTAAAGAATAAGGTGGGTGATGCTGCAAGTTTCTTCTCTTAAGAGGCTGCATGATGTGGTGTCTGACTCAGCCTTAGTTACAGGGGAGGGTATGGTTTTCATGTTTTGCAAAGGAAGGAAAACTAATGGGAGCACCACCACTTCTGTTCTAGAGCGCCTGGTGAGGAGAACAATCCTAGCCAAGCCAACATTCATACTGAAAGAAAGGGATTGGGAAGAACTGCACACGAGAATCCTTGTAAAAGTCTGCTACGGAGGGGGAAGATGAATCAGTTTGGTCAAATTATTTCTAGAAGTGGGTCAGTGGAAAAGATATTATAATAACTACATTCTGAAAGTGGTTAGAATTCAAGGTCAGGATTACTCCTTGGGTCTAAAATTAATCCTAAGAAGTTATAGATGGGAGGAGGTAGGGAAATTGAAGAAAAATAAAATTCAACCTGTTGAGAAGACTTTGAACATCCTTTCTCATATGTGGCATTGTACCTGCTTCCTTTATCGCCTCTAACATAGGCCTGCTTAGTTCTATTGTAAGAAAGCTCTGAAAGGTGGAGACCACAGAGGAAATAAATTGGGTGTGGTGGCACATGCCTGCAATACCAGCACTGTGGGAGACTCAGGTAGGAGGATCACAAGTGCAAGCCCAGCCTGGGCAATTTAGTGAGACCCTGTGTCAGCAAAGGGCTGGGGCTGTAGCTCAGTGTGAAGAGCTTAGTTCAATCCCCCATACAGAAAAACATAAATGATAACATGGGGGATGAAAGATTCTAAAGATGAGATAATTGTAATTAAATTTATGCTGCTGTGGATAAGACAATTGATTTGCCCAGTTTGTCCACAGAAATTATGATATATGTTAACCTTGTGTAAGGGAATACTTTATGGCTAAGTGACACTCTTATTTCAAGGTTCAGAAAAGGTAGATTCTTTTTTAAGCCAACCAGAAAGGGACAGCTAGTTTTCCTTTATTTACTTACTTACTTATTTATTAATTTTTTTGTCTGTGAGACAAGGTGGCTTTGAACTCATTTTGTAGCCTAGGCTGACCTCAACTCACAGCGATCCTCCTGCCTCAGCCTCCCAAGTGCTGGGATTACAGGCCTGTGCCACCATGCCCAGCCTAGTTTTCTATTTATTTATTTATTTATTGGTACCGAGAATCGAACTCAGGACCTTGCACTTGCCAGGCAGCCGCTATGCCGCTGAGCTATATCTCCAGCCTCTAGTTTTTCTTTTAGATGTGTAAATTGTCCTCAACATTATCCTGTCAGTACTTCCCAATTTAAAAGTAAGAGATTTTTTAAAAATATATAATCTAGACAAAATAGAAATAAATAAAAGAATATTTACAATAGTTAAAAAGGAAAGAACCACTGTTGCAAGCAAGGATAGTCTGTGAGTTAGAATGAATAGCTAACAAAAGCTGGTATTCTGAAGGAGAACCTTAGGGGCAAGGCTAAAGCTGTGATCCCTTCAGAGTGCTTTTGGTAACTAATCTTTTAGACCTTTCACTTGATTACAGTCTTGACCTCCAGTGGCCTGCTGTCATATATGTGGTACTCACGTATTTTCTTCCAGGGACGGGACCAGATGGCAGAATCATCAAAAAGGACATTGACTCTTTTGTGCCTACGAAAGCTGCTCCTGTGAGTTCCGTTTGGTTCTTATTTTTTGTAGTTATCCCTGCAAAGTGCTTTGTATTGCATGTTAGACTATTTCATGCAGTATTTATGAGTGAAATAATTCAACCAGAACAGTTTTTTTCTAATTTCAGTGGTCTACAAATACTTAGATATTTGCATGCTCTCATACACAGTGTATATAAAATCAGAGGTGATATACCATAGTGATATGTTTGAAAATTGTGTTTTCAGTAGTGGCAGTTTTTCCTGAAACACCTTTTCCTTACTCAGCCCATTTTTAAACACATGTTTGCAGGTTGGTTGTCTAGGGTTTATGTGGTTAATTAGTCCACACAAGGACAAAATTTATATGTTAAAGTTTTGTTTGACTGGTTAAGGAACTAAAATAATAGGCAAAAGTAAAGAAAATGATTTAGTTACCCAGATGTTTAAAGTGTAAGATTTTTTTTGTTGTTTTTCTTTCTTAACATTGTCAAGGACAGTGGATTAGTTTGTTTATATCAATTATTTTAATTTAAGAATGCTTTGATTGCTTTTTGTGAAGATAACTTTGCAAAAAAAAATTCTTTTTATATAAACTGTTCATCGCATATATTCTGGCTTAGAGAAAGATGGCATTCAAAAGGTGACTTCAGCTGGGCATGGTGGCACACCCCTTTCATACCAATACTCGGGAGGCTGAGGTAGGAGGACTGCCATAAGTTTGAGCCCAGTTTGGGCTACATAGTGAGTTCAAGGGTGGTCTGAATTACATAGTAAGACCCTGTCTCAAACAAAAACAAGTACACTGGGTGTGGTGATGCCTGCTTATAATTCCAGTACGTGGGAGGCTGAGGCCGGAGAATTGCTGTGAGTTGGAGGCCAGCCTGAAGTACATAGTGAGTTCAAAGCTAGCCTGAGCTATGTAGAAAAACTCTGTCTCAGAACCACCACCCCTCAAAAAAAAAAAAAGAAAATTCAAAAAAACATGACTTCAAGTTGGGCCTGCTGGCGCATGCCTGTAATCCCAGCACTTGGGAGGCTGAGGCAGGAGGATCGTTTCGAGTTCAAGACCAGCCTGGGCAACAAAGTGAGCTCAAGGTCAGCCTGAATGGCGTAGTGAGACGCAGTCTCAAACAGACAAGGGCTGGGGATTTAGCTCAGTGGCCTAAGTGCCTGCCTGGCAAGCGTGAGGTTGTGAGTTTGATCCCTGGTGCCACAAACAACAAAAACAAAAACATGACTTCAGAATTTTAAGTAAAAAAATTAAAAACAAAACTCTTAAATAAGTTGCATCATCCAGTTCCTTCTATTCATTGGGCCTAGAACAACCATTCTTCTACAAATGTTTTTTGCTTTGCCATCTGTAAAGGGTCATTGGCAGTCCTTCCTAGCTGTTTTTGCTAAGATCGAGCAGTAGTTACTAAGAGCTTTTCCTTCTCCCATAGGCCCCAGCAGCTGCTGCACCTCCCCCAAGTCCAGGAGTGGCACCAGTCCCAGCAGGTGTCTTCACAGATATCCCAATCAGCAACATTCGTCGGGTAAGTGCTTTGCCACAATCTGGAACCAGAGCTTTTGGGACCATCTTCACTCTGTTTAATTCTATTAATAGTTTAAAACACTAGTGGAAACTTTTTCAGTGTGAATATTAGATGACTAGTTTAAAGGAACTTTGGTTTGGTCAGGTGAATACTTAGGATGCAAACCACTGTTTTGGTTAAATCTATTAGAAGGTGCAGTTAGGGTGCAGTTCTTGTCTAATTGTGATAATGCTTGAGGTAAGTATTACTGAGGAACAGAGTGAAGAGGTAAATAGAGATTTGAATTAGGTAAAGTCTTTTCTCAATTTAAGATAATTGGCTTTTTTTTTTTGTATCAGGGATCAAACTCAGGACTTTGCACTTGCCAGGCAGGTGCTTATGCTGCTGAGCTAAATCCCCGGCGATAATTGACTTTTTAATCTCTTTGCTTTTAGGTTATTGCACAGCGTTTAATGCAATCAAAGCAGACTATACCTCATTATTACCTTTCTATTGATGTAAATATGGGAGAAGTTTT
This sequence comes from Cuniculus paca, assembly GCA_004365215.1. NCBI lineage: Eukaryota > Metazoa > Chordata > Mammalia > Rodentia > Cuniculidae > Cuniculus > Cuniculus paca. The sequence continues at coordinate 24,648 of RJWT010007879.1, forward strand.
GTTGGTTCGGAAAGAACTTAATAAGGTAATACTTCTGGAAATTCCAACTCTGCAACTTATAAAAATTCTGTCTTTCCTCATTAAGTATTTGCTTTTTGTTTAGTACTGGGGAATGAATGTAGGACCTTCTCACTGAGCTAAATTCCCAGCCTTTTAAAAATTTTTATTTTGCGACAGGGTCTCATTAAATCACTGAATTGCCTGAGCTGGCCTTGAATTTGTGATCTTCCTGCCTCAGCCTTCCAGAGTGCTTACAATTCCGGCATATGCTACCACACCCAGTGCAACATTTATTTTCACCTGTGTGTTTTGTTATAGTATGCCAGTTAGTGATAGAAAATGAATGACTTTTTTTTGTTTTTTTTTTTTTTTTTTTTGAGACAGGGTCTTGCTGTGTAATTCAGGCTGGCCTGGGACTCATTATGTAGTCCAGGCTGGCTTTGAACTTGAAGCAGTCCTCCTGCCTTAGCCTCCTGTGTGCTGAGATTTCAGGCCTGTGCCACCATGCGAGGCTATCATCTTAATTTTAACTTGTGGAGAACATCCTAGACTATTTTATCTTCCAACTCTGTGATTAAAATCACTTAAACTTGACTTTGCCACAGATAGATTTTAGTGTAGCAAAGTCCCTGTGATGAGATACTTGAGTCTCTTGATAGGTAAGAAACATTCTATTTACTCTGTATTTAGAGTAAAGCACCACATTCCTACTTAGTGTTTGGCATAAGGCACTTCTACAAGCACAGAGAGTTTAGGTATATCTTTCTTCACTATGAGTTTATAATCTAGTTGAGATAATTCATGTGAAAAAGAGAATGCAATTTTTATTACAGTAAAAATACTCATTTGTAGATCAGTTAAGTGTTACCGGAGTTCAGACCAGTGGCAGTATTGGGAAATTCATAATGGCACAGGACAAACTTGGTTGGACCATGAAAAGTAGGAAGTGTTTGCATTGGCAGAGAAGTCGAAGAAATTTGATCCTAACAGTGGAATATCACAAAGATATAGTGCTTTTAAAAATGAAAATAAGCTAGGTGCACATGACTGAATCCAGCTGCCTGGAGGCTGAGGAGGACAATTGTGAGTTCAAGGCGAGATTGGGCAATTTAGTGAGGCTTTGTCCCAAAATAAAAATAAAAAGCTGGGATGTAGCTCATAGTGCTTGCCTAGTATGTGTAGACCTCCAGTTTCAGTCCCCAGTATCACTTAAAAAGAAAAGAAAAGAACAAACTAAATATAGTTTATGTCAGACAGAGAGATGACCTCTTCTTAGAGCAGATACACACAAAGTTACTGTAGGGAAGATCTTCATTTACAAGGAGGGGAATTTGGATTTGATGAGTTGGACACTAAGAAACCATTATACGTTTGAGCAGTAAAGTAATAGTATTTTAAGAAGGGCTAGCCGGGCATGGTGGTGTATGCTTGTTATCCCAGCATGCAGGAGGCTGAGGCAGGAGGATCACTGTGAGTTCAAGGCCAGTCTGGGCTACATCGTGAGTTCAAAGCCAGCCTGAACTACAAAGCAAGACCCTATCTCTAAATACAAAACAACAATAAGAGTAGGTGAGACAGATATGAAAGATATTTTCAAGGAAGTGAAAAATAAAAGCCAAACTTCTTATAGTGGCACACAGAGCCTTTCACAGGGTGTTTATAACCTCTCTGACCTCTTTTCCTACATTTTCCCTCTTGCTCCATCTACTGCAGACACAATGGTTACCCTGCTATTCCTTGACACCCTTACCTAGGCTGTTTGCACTTGATGTTCTTCCTGCATGAAGCCTCTGGTAGCCACATGGCTTTCTCTTTTACCTCCTAAAGGGTTTGACTGTCACCTTCTGTGGTTGCCATTATTCTAAAATTGCACCTTCCTTTCCTTAGTTCTCCTTCTGTATTTTTCTCCTTAGCACTTAACATTGTCTCTACGTTTTACTTATTATTTATCCCTTTTAGAGTGTAAGCTCCATGAGAACAGAATTTTCCTCCATTTTGTTTACTCTTTTCATTCTAGCTTTAGCTTTCTACACCCAGAGAGGCTCTCAAAATATGCAATACATAACTGAATTCATGAATGAAGTAGCAACAGATCTTTGTAAATAAACTATAAAGAGTAAAGATGATGGCATACTTTTATTGTCAAAATATTCAAGCTCTTTTCTCATTTTTTTTTTTTTTTGGATGCTGGGAATCGAACTCAGGAGCTTGCGCTTGCCAGGCAGACATTGTGCCACTGAGCTATATCCCCATCTCTTTTCTTATAAATTTAGTTGGAACTTTGGCAAGTACATTCAATTATTTTGAATAATAAGATATAATTCATACCATTGTAATGCCATACTATTCACTTGTTTAAAACGTACAACTCATTGGCTTTAGTATATTCATAGGGTTGTATAACTATCACCACAATAAATTTTAGAACATTCTCGTCACCCCAAAAAGAAATCTTATACTCCTTAGTCATAATCCCACCAACTCTCCCATCTTCCCTAGTCCTAAGAAACC
>RJWT010007880.1:0-27002 GCA_004365215.1 Cuniculus paca
GTACACACCTGAGTTACTCAAAACCATAGAAGAGGTTAGACAACAACTCTAAGAATACTCAGCAGGATTAGAGAAGATACAGCTAAACAGATAATGGAAGTAATACCAAAAAGTTGCAGACACTCTCAGAAGGCACTAATAGAAAGCTAGATGAGCTAAAAAGAAATAAACAAATAAACAAATAAATAAAAAGGATACAAAACATGAATTACCAATTTACCTAAGAATTAGAGTCTATGAAAAAGTGTCAATCAGAAATTCAGGAGGTCAAAAATCATATTGAAAGTATGAGCAGCAGGACACACCAGTGTGAGGACAGAATTTCAGAACTAAAAGAAAATGATGTTTCAAAGACCAATATTCAAAAACCCTTTAAAAAAAGAAGAGAAAATAAAAAATTGATCCAATAATTGCTGGATGATACAAAGAAGACTAATCTAAGAATAACTGGAATAAGTGAAAAGTCAGAAGACAATACAAATGGCATAAAAATTTGTCCACAGAATTAATGGCAGGAAACTTCCCAGAATAAAGGGAAAGAAAGAAACATACAGATGAATGAGGCATATAGAATACCAAATATCCATGACCAAAAGAGAACAGCTCCATGGGACATTATACTCGAAACTCCAGAAGTCCACCACGGGGACAGAAATCTTAAAAAAACTGTTAGAGAAGGGCAGTGAATCACATACAATGCTAAACCCTTTAGGATCACAGCAGACTCCTCTACGCAGATCTTACAGGCCAGGAGGGCATGGAGTGAAGTGTTTTAAGCCCTAAAGGATAACGGCTTCCAACTCTGACTTACATAACCTGCAAAACTTTCCTTTAAAATTTATCTTGAAATAGCAAATTTCCATGACAAGGAGCCCCTCCAGAGAGTCATGACCAACAAACCAGCATTACAAAAAGTTTTCAAGGATATCCTAGAAAGAGATAAGGAAGCCAACAATGTTAGTTAGTCAAAAAAGATGAATCTACCTGCTGAGGTGAGCAGCTAAGCAAAAGGGGAAAAATGAGGAACTCAGAAACAGGAAAATAATGCAATGACAGGAAAAAGTCAGTATCTCTCAGTAATAACTCTTAATGTGAATGGCTCAACGCCCCAGTCAAAAGACACAAACTGGCAAAATGGATCACAAATGAAAGCCCAACAATGTGCAGCATACAAGAAACACATTTATTTCAAAGAAATACAGACTAAAAATCAAAGGATGGAAAAATATTCCTTTCAATGGGAGCCCAGAAAAAAGCAGCAGTTGCTATTCTAATTTGAAAGTGGATTTCGAGGTAAGACTGATCAGAAGTGACAAAGAAGGTCACTACATAATAGTTAAGGGAACAATTTAGAAGGAAAAATTAACAATTATAAATATATATGCACCAAATACCAGTGCACCCCACTTCATGAAACAAATATTAATAGAAATGGAAAATCAAACACCACTACAATGATAGTGTGGGATTTCAATACCTCACTGTCACAGATAGATCAACCACACATGGATAATCCATGGAAATGGAAATGGAAACGGAAAAGAAATTATATAAATAAATGGCTAGGTTGCATGTATGTGTATGTGTGGTGCTAGGTGTTAGGTGTGTGTGGGTGTGTGTGTGTCTATAATTGTGTGTGTGTGTTCTCCTTGCTGACTCTGTTTCAGTGGTTATCTCTTCATGCTTTTGTGATTTTCTGTGATTCCATGATCCCTGAAGCTTTGTTAGTAGAAATTCCTGATCCTCTTGGGGTCCCAGCTCCACTGAGAGTTCTACATTTGATTTGGTACCTTGTGGAAGTCAATCACATTATCTTCTGTCCCAAAGCCTACAGCTCCAGGGAACTAGATGATTAGCGGTTGGAAGACGCCCTCAAAGCTGCCATCATTGTGTGTCTGGGGTTGTACTTCTTGGTACTATTCTTTCAACATTTATGTAGGCTTGACAATTTTCAAATACAAAATAGGAAAATTATAATTAATTTTTTTCTTTTTTTTTTTTGTACCAGGGATTGAACTCATGACCTTGCACTTGCCAGGCAGGTGCTTATGCTGCTGAATTATATCCCTGGTCCTATAATGAATTTTTATAAACAGGGTCAAACTGACTCTCACCATTTCTCAGCTAAAAACATAAAAGAATGTAGCAGTTTTTATAGACTAGAAATTATCTGCTTTCTTTTTCAAAGAAAGGTGCAAATAGTTATTAATTTTATTCTTGCATATTCAATTTGTTAATTTCAGTTTTGTACTTTTAAAAGCTATTTTACTGTTTTTATTAAAATATTAATTTTAAATTCATGTTTTGCTGATTATCACTGTTAATTTATTAACAAAATAATGAAATGTTATACTTTTTTTCTCCAAATCAAACTTTGGTTGCTTCTCTGTAGTTTATAATGATTTTCATCTTTTTAAAATGTTATTTACTTACAAATTTTTAAATGACATTATTTGTTGGAAAAATATACACATTTGGTATATAGGTCATATGCATAGACGTCATTTATGGATAAGTATACTGTATATAGATTAATAAGAAAAAATAGAACCCATCAGTCATATTATCTAGCACATACAGGTAAACGTAAAAACATAGATGAGTACGAAGATAAACATTGCTATTACAACTCTCCTCCTAGTATGAAAATTATCAATGTTATTCTAATGAATAGCCTTCTAGTCTTTTTCTCCAAGAGGCACAGATATTTTGTTTTAAACAAAATTGAGGTTCCATTTGTGAAAGGTTTTTTTAAAATATTTATTAAGTTTATTGGTACAACTTAGATAGACACAATGATCACATTTATCATAGGGAACTTGCATCTGTACATAGTATGTCTTAGTTCCTCTTTTTTTCCTCCCATTCCCCTGCCCTCCTTTCAACCTCTTGTCTCCTTATTTACAAAACTTTGTTTCCATTTTATCTGTTTTTTCTCATTTTTTCTTTTTCCTTCTTTACCCCCCCATTCTCCTTTCCTTTTAAACAATTTCTTCCTATTTCACAATACCTATTTTATATATATATATATTTTTTTTGATTCTTACACTTTCAACTTCTCACACCAGAGAAATAGTGCAGTATTTACTCATGCATGCCTTATTTATTTCACTTAAGAGTCTGGATGCAAGTTTATCCTTATGACTGAATAGTACTCTATTGTATAAAAAAACACATCTTTTTTACTTATTCCTTAGTTGATGGGAATTTGGGTTTCTCCCAAGATTTAGCTATTATGAACTATGCCACTATAAACATGAGTGTGTATTGTTGGGGTATGATGCTTTGACTTCTTTCAGGAAGATATCGAGAAGGGGAATAGCTGGATCTAATGAAACCTCTAGTAATAGTTTTTTGAGGAATCTTTACACTGATTTCCACAGAGATTGCACCAGTCTCCCACCAGCAGTTGAAAATGGTTCCCTTTTCCCCACAGCCTTGCCAGCATTTGTAATTGGTCTCAAATTACCAGTAATGGTGAATATTTTCCATATATTTGCATTTGTATTTCTTCAACTGAGAAGTGTGTATTCATTTCAGATGCCCATTTATGGATTGGATCTTTAAATTTAGGGGGGTCTGATTTTTTTTCCCAATTCTTTATATGTCCTAGATATTAGTCCTTTGTCTAAAGAACAACTGGCTAAGATTTTTTCCTACTCTATGAGTTGCCTTTACACTCTGTTGGTGGTTTCTTTTGCAGCACAAAAGCTTTTTAATTAAATAAGATCCCAGTTGTTTATTCTTTGTATTATTTCCCATACCATCGGGGTTTTATTCATAAAATCATTGCCTACACCTATGTCTTCAAGAGTTCTACCTATTCTCTCTTTCAGAACATTTAGTGTTTCTGTTTTAATATTTAGATCTTTGATTCTTTTTGATTTTAATTTAGTTCATGGTGAGAAGCATGGATCTAGTTTTAGTCTTCAGCATATGGAAAGCCAGTTTTTCCAGCACCATTTATTAAAGAGGCTATCTTTCTTCCAGTGAATATGTTTGGCCCCTTTGTCAAAGATAAGGTGACTAAGTGTGTGTCTGGAGTTGTGTCTGCATCTGTTTTTATCTTCCAGAGCCATACTGTTTCTATCACGGTAGCTTTGGAGTATTCTTTCAAGTCAGGTAATGTGACATCCCCTGCCTTGCCTTTGTTGTCTAGAATTGCTTTTGCCATTCATGCTCTCTTCTGGTTCCAAATGAATTTTAGGAGTGTTTTTTCTTGTTCCATGAAGTATGCAAATGGTATTTTGATTGGGATTTCCATTTGTATGGTTGATTAAATCTGTGTAACAATTTTTGGAATATGGCCATTTTTCTTCCTACTCAAGAGCAAGGGACATCTTCCTATTTTTTGATATCCTTTTCAGAGTACTATGGTTTTCAAAGTAGACATTTTTTGCTTCTTTTCTTTGACGGATTCCTATTTCTTTTTTTGTATGCTATTAAGAAATGCACAGTTTCCTTAATTTCTGCTCTTTTTTTTTTTTTTTGTATTGGGAGTTGAACTCAGGACCTTGCCCTCACCAGCCAGGCACTTAGGAAGCTGAGCTATATTCCTAGATCCCAAATACATCACTGAATCTGGTTATTAAATCTAGAGGTCTTTTGGTGGAGTTTTTAGGGTCTTTTCTGTAGTGAATCATGCCATCTGCAAATAATGATAATTTAACTTCTTCCTTTCCTATCTTTATTCTTTTTATTTCTTTTTCTTATCTAATTGCTCTGGCTAGTGTTTGCAGAACTATATTGAATAGGAGTGGTAATAATGGACATTCTTATCTTGTTCCTGATTTTAGGGTAGAAGCTTTTAGTTTTTGATCATTGAGTATGATGTTGGCTGTTGATTTGTCATAGATGGCATTTATTAGATTGAGATAAAGACCATATATACCAATTTTCTGTAGGCTTTTTGTCATAAATGGTGTTGGACTTTGTCAAATGATTTTTATGCATCTATTGAGATGATCATATGGTTTTTGTCCTTGGCTCTGTAACTATGGTGTATTGCATCTATTGATTTGCATAGGTTGAACCATACCTGTATTCCTGGATGAATCCTACTTGCTCATGTTGTATAATCTTCGTGATGATTGGCTGTTTGTCAGTATCTTATTGAGAACTTTTTGCGTCAATGTTCATTAGGGAGACTGGCTTGTAGTTCTCACTGGACCATGAAGAAATCACAAACTGCAGATTCAGTTGCCTCTGCAAGCCCCATCTAAAAGTACATGAGGATTTGAAGGGACATCTAGACACAAACCATAACATATTCATGGGATAATTTTAATTTTTTTGTATTTACTTAAGCATGTTCTATGGACTATTATGTGGTCTATTTTGGAGAACTGCCCCCACGCACCACTGAGAAGAATGTGTGGTTTAATGTTGTGGAGTGGAACACTCTGCAGACATCTACTAAGTCCATTTGTTCACAGGCTTCGTTCAGTTCTGATATTTCTTTGTTCATTTTTGTCTAGTTTATAATATCTATATGACAGTGGGGTATTAAGGTACCCCATTACAATTATGTTAGTGCTTATTTGAATTTTCATGTCCATTAACATTTGTTTTATACAGTTGTATGCACCTATATTTGGTGCATATATATTTATGATTGTTATCTCTTCATCTTGTGGTTTTCCCTTATGTAGTGACATTCTTTATCTCCTTTGTTTGGTCTCAGCTTGAAGTTCGCATTGTCTGCAAATATATAATAGCTATGCCTACTTTTTTCTGGGTTCCTGACTCATGGAGTATTGTTTTCCATGCTTTAACTTTCATTCTATAAATTTCTTTTTGAGTTAAATACTTTTCTTGAATGCAGCAGAGTATTGAATCTTGTTTCTTGATCCATTCTGCCAGTTTGTTTCTTTTGATTGGTGAATTGAGATCACTTACATTGATGTTTATATCTGACATGTATTGCCTTGTCCTTGTCATATTATTTTCCTGCTGATGGTTCCTTATCTTTCCCTTCTGATTAACTGCTTGTCCTGCCTGGTCGCTTCTTTCTATTTATACTCTTGGAATTGCGGTCTTTATTGTTTCTTTCTAGAACATCTTTCAAAACCCTTTGTAGAATTAGTTTGGTGTCATGAATTTCTTTGGTTGTTCTTTGTTATGGAAGTATTTTGTTTCCCCAGTAATCCTGAAAGACAGCTTTACAGGATACATCAATCCGGGTTGGAAGTTGCTTTTTTTTCAGTACTTGAAATATTTTGCTCCAATCTCTCCTTGATCTTAGAGTTTGTGTTGAGAAGTCTGCTGTAATTCAAATGAGCTTTCCTTCATAGGTGATTTGTTATTTTTCTCTAACAGCTTTTAATATTCTGTTCTTGTACTGAATTTCTGGAATCTTGATTATTTTATGCATTGGTGTAGATTTATTTTGGTCATGACTAATTGGAGTTCCGAGTGCCTCACTTATCTGTATGCTAAATTCTTTTTCCATGCTTGGGAAGTTTTGTGCTACTACCTCTGTGAACATGTTTTTTATGTCATTTGTGCTGACTCCTGGTTTTTCATTGACTGCAATCAAATTTATATTGTTCTTCTTTGCATCATCTTGCAGTTACTGGATTGCTTTTTCATAGTCCCTTGCTATTTTTGATAGATTTTTCTTTTTGTGATCACTAACTGCAACACTATCTTCTAGGTCTGGTATTCTGTGTTCATTTTCTTTCATGAGGTTATACAAACTTTCAATGAAAGTTTTAAATTTCATGGATATTTGTTTGAATGTGTTTCATGGATTCCATTTCTTTCCTATGTTGGGCATTCATGGTTTCCATAATTTTTCTATGCTTTTCTATTTTTTTAAAATCTTTCTCCACTCTAGATTTGCTGAGTAAGTTTTTCATTATGGTTGTCATTTATTTTTTTAACCTGTGAAATTATTTCTGTTCTGCTTTCCTCTACAGTCTCATGTATATCTACTTTTTATTTCTGCAGTTGTCATTACAGAAGATCCAGGTGAATGACTTCTGATTTCTTCTATATCGTGGTTCTCTGGATTTACCCTAGGTGGGCTGAATTGCATTTAGCTTCTGAATTTAGTCATTTAGTATTCTTTTAAATTTTAATTTGTTTTCTGTGCAATTGTTTGTATTTTTCTTATGCTAGAGCTTTATCACTAATATTGAGCATTCTTTAGAAAATGTCAATTCCTCTGAGATGTCTTCTAGCTGTAGCTGGTTAGTGGTCTTTGTGTCTTCCCAAGGTCCTATGTTTCCACTTTATTAGGAATGAGGAGTAGCTGTTTGGCTCAGCACCCATCCTTTGGTACTAGACTATGGGGATGATTATGACCTTAGATTATCACCACGTTTTCATACAAGAGTGAACAACTGATTAGAGTAAGTATGCTATCCTGGCTAAAGCAGTACAATTAACAATAACAATATCATGAAGCACAGTCAAGAAACTGACCATCTGTGGTAACTGCTAATTTGGTGTCTCTAACACTAGGAGCAAAATCTATAGTTACATAACAACACCCAACACAAACCAGAACCAGTACACAGTGAGTTTCCCCTTGGTAGAATGATTTTATCCTGTGGAGAAGGGGAACTTAGGAGGGATAAGGGACAAAACAGAGCAGTAACTGAAGAGAAGTATAGTGGAAGCAAGGCTGAAGGACAAAAAAATGATCATCCAAACTTTGAGAATCTGGAGAAGAGAACAGGAAAGAAAGAATGAAAGAGAAAGCAAGAGAATATAAGGGCAAACTAGAAAGACTGTAGATAATTTCATTCATATGTAAATATCAGAAAATCGAAAAAGACTGTTGAGGAAAGAGAGAGGAAGGATAGAGAAGACAAACCAAACAATAAAAGTCAAAATCTAAACAAGCACCCTCCTCCCCTCCACAAAATTCTGTTGGTGCCCCCAGTTCTATGTTAGTTCCCTAGTCAGAGCCAGGATCTGTAGTGAGTGACCCCACGGAGTCTGCAGTAGATTACTGGTGGGTTTGGGGCAGCTGTTGACCACACCACTGCCTCCTCTCACACGATGGTCACAGGGTGGTGGTAGTGCCCCTGCCCTGCTGCCAGCCAAGGCCACTTGCTTGCTTGTGCCTCTGGCTGCAGAGCAGGAGGCTGCTTCCAGTCTACTACAGCTAGGGCTAAGACTGGCTTTTGTTCCCTAGCGGAGTGGAGTCTGGGGGTTCCAGCTCCTACTTCTCAGTGGAGTTCTAGTCTGCTGTCCAAGTGCTGGCTGTCTACTGTGACTGGATGAGCCTTTCCTCTTTCCACTCAGGGACATTGGCTGTGAAGTGACCCTGGAGCTGCTCTGCTGCTGGAATTCAAGCCCTGAGCCCATTAAAATAAAGTGGCCATCGCACCACTGGCTGCTGTTCCCCCACATACCTGTGTTCAGGGTGCCTTTTTAGTTCACTTACTAACAGCCGATAGGGGTGGGGTGGCACGCAGGAAACAGTGTTTCATGTTTTCACTCCTGCCTCCGACTGTACAGGACTCTCCCAGTCTGGGTCAGGTCTCAGTCTCCCAGTGAGGAGCAAAGTTGCTTTGGCACCACGTGGGGCTGGGTCTGCTGCAGTGAGGTGAGCTGTTTCTTCTGCAGCAGTGAATCCGTATTTTCTTCTCCACTGTCAGTCCCCTCGTGGTGCCCACGTGCCCCGTACTTCCTTTGGATTCTCTCTGGGCTGTTGTTTTCCAGACTCCTGGCACTTTGTTCTGGAGAAGCCCAGTAGCCAATACTCAACACTGTTCCATTTTGCAATTTGATGTATAAGGTTTTTGTAGCCTAAATTAAGTCATGAATATTTTTGTGTCACCATATACTCATCTAGAAAATATTATTGGTTATGCATCAGTTTATCATGTGTATGTATTGTTTTATTTTATTAATCTGTTCAGTTGAGTTTTTCATTTTTCCTATTATAAAAAAAAATATATATATATAACAAAACAAAATAAACATATGTGTATATTTTAAAGGAGGCCCATTTATTGCCACAGTTCCAAATGTACAAAAAAATTAGAAAATAACCCCCAACTCAATTTCCCCTACCCTCACAATACAAATAATTTTCCCAAAACCACAAACACAAACTGGTCCTGGTAATAGTGCAGTGAAGAAATAGCTTTGAGAAAATTTGACAGGATTTAGCAGATCCATTCTGTACTCTCAGCTGATCAGTGATAATATTGCATGGGTCCCGGTCCTCCTCAGTTGTCTCCTAATTCTGGTAGAAGAGTCATGGTATGATGATGTATGTCCTTACATATGAATTTTAGTGTGAATCTAGGATAATTTAGGTAAAATGAATTTCCAGATCGAATTGTGGGGCATAATAGGCTGTGCATGTTAAAGTATTTTGATAGGTATTCTTTCAGTAAAATATACAAGCATCATTTATCTGTGTGAGAATGTGGATTTCATTATCCAAGAGAACCATTTAAAGAACATTATCTACCCCCTAGTTTGGTGGTAATTAGTAACTGCTTGTTTTGATTTAAATTTTTTTTTTTAGTACTAGTGAGTTTTGACATGTTTTTCTTATATTCGTTGGATGTTAAAGTACTTTTATGTCTATGCCTTTTTATGTGCTTTGGAGACATTCACCTTTTTATGGAATGTTTATATGATATTTTATGTTTAGGGGATGTTAACTCTTTGTCATTATATTGTAAATATATTTTTCATTAAGTTTTTAAAAATTAAATATATGATATATAGAAAAATTGTTGTTTAACTTTGTATATATTAAAAATATTCAAATTTAAATGGTTTCTTCCTTTTTTCTTTTTGTTTGGAGGACTCTTCTCCAATTTATTATGAGATGAAATATTCAGAAACCATAATGTCCACAAGTCATTTCTTTATAGTAATTTTTCCCACTTATTTAAATTGTCACCTATGTCCTATGATGAATTACAGTTTTGATTTCTCTTTTGATAAAAAGTTATTTAGGAGGCACTCTTGAATTTCCAACTTTTAATAATAACTTGTTGAATTCAGAAACTATAGGTTGAGGATGTATAGTGGTACAGTGCTTATCTAGTGCAAGACCCTTGGTTCAATTCCCAGTACCACAAAAGTAAAAATAAAAATAAGAAAATAAATACCAAATAAATAAATAAATACCCTAAATAAATACCAGAGACTATGGTTTCTTCAGTGTCTGTATGTTGAATTTTCCATTAAAGCCAAACATGGTCTTAAGTTTAGTCAATATTGAATATATATATATATATATAATTTTTTTTTTTTTTGGTATGGGGAATTGAACTCAGGGCCTCACACCAGCCAGACAGGTACTGTGCTGCTGAGCTACACCCCTGGCCTTGAATATCTTCTTGCAATGCAGATATAAAATATAGCTATGTGTTAAAAGACACATGATTATTCATTTATACTCTGTTTATTTCACTGTTTAGCTTATGTTTGATAATAATCCAAATTATTCTTTATTTACTCTGGGGGTCTCTCTAAGCCATCAGGTTGCCCAGAGCAGGCTTGAACTTTGCTATCTTCTTGCCACCACCTCCTCCCAGAGTGTTGAGATTACGATGAACACAACCAAATCCGACTGATTGGTCATCCTTATTTTAAAAAATTGTCATTTGACAAGAAATTTTTAAAATCATTCGATAAGATTTTTACTTGGGGATTATATCCAAGGTTGTTTAGAGGTCATGGTACTGGTAGTTTTAGTGAAATATGTGCAGTTCTTACTCACTGTGAATTCTCTGTGCTAAAGTTCATATCTGCCTTGAAGCTACCTTGGTGCATAGGTTGCAAACAATATACACTTTCAAATGCATTCAAAGTTTTCTCAAATCAAACTTGTTCAAAAGGAAATTCCTGTAAGTGGTAAAGAAATTATTATTCTGTCAATGACAGACTTCTGGTGATGGAATAGAAGGTGAGAGGCCTTCAAACATAGTTCTCCTCACTGTTGTCTACTCCTACAAGGTCATTCTACCACAAGTTCGTTCTATGACGTGCTTAAGCTTAAAGGTGGGTTGAATTTGGATGGCTGGGATATGGAATTTCTGTTCTTACAAATAGGCACCCATCAAATCCAACATGCTTCCCAGAAATTCTACATGAAATCAGAAATAGAGCCAAGAGTCACCTCCACAGCAGGCCATGAAGATTGTGCCAGTGTCCTTACCTGGTCAAGACCTCTCGGGACTTGAAAGATACTTTTGCTCCTTTTGTGATAAATTTCAGCACAGGATTCTTTACCTACACTAGTAACTATGGTACCCAGCTTCCTCCTTCCTAGACGGTCAGCCACTCTGAAGAGGTTTTCTGTGTGGAGGTGGTGGGAGTGGCATGGTAGACCCACTAACCCCACTTGTCCCACTCCTTTGACCTTTCCTTTATTTGAAGCACTCTCTCATCTCTTCTTCTCTGTGTATTTAACATCTAGCATTGTTGCCTCAAAGGTTTAAGTTTTACAGGATTGATTAGAAGGTTGATCTGTCAGAACTTTCTCAGCTGCCATGTAAATCTAAACATCCTTGAGGTAGGAGAGCACAAAGAGGACTGACCAATTTGAGGGGTGTGTGTGTTGTGCACATTACACATTTAATGAGAGAGAGAGAGAAATAGAGAGAGAGAGAGAGATAAAACACAAATGAGCATCTTAACATCTTAATGAATTGTTATACATTAAATATGAACTGTCCTCAAAGACTCACGTGTTGAGGTCTTGAGCACCAGTGAAACCATGTTCAGTTAGGGGATAGAGAGGTGACTGGATCATGTGGGCACTAACTTAATCAATGGATTAACACATTAACAACGGGGCTGTAATTCATATGTCTTGGTGGCTCTGAATCACCAGTGGTATATGCATGACTATCTCATCAGGTGACATGGGACAGTCCCATTGGGTGGTACAAGTTGCCTGATAGGATAGTTATGCATGTGCCATTAGTGGTTGAAGTTGATAGAAAGATGTTAATCCATTGATGACTTCATTATAGAATGGGTTATTAGGAAGTGGGGCCTAGTTGGAGGAAGTAGGTCACTGGGAATGTGCCTTTGAAACTAAAGTTGTATCTTGTCCCTGTCCCTTCCCTTCCTTCTGATTCTCTCACCCTCCCTGCTTCCTGGTCTCCATGAGATGAGAAGATTTCTTCTGCCATATCCTTCTCCCATGAGGTTTTCTCCTCACCACAGGCCTAAAGAAATGGAGCTGACCAACCATGGACTAAACCCTCTGAAACCATGGGCCAAGATAAATCTTTCCTCCTTTGAGTCGTTTATCTCCACTATTGGTCACACCTATGAAAAGCTGCCTAATACATGAGCTGTCTGTCCTGTTAAAGACACTAGATTCTCTCATTCTTTCTCAGCTGAGTTAGCTCTTTCAGGATCTGTTTGCACCACAAAGTGAGCTCTACCTCTGATGGTCAGATGCCCTCTTCCCAAGGCAGAGTCAGATCAAGGCTGAGGCAATGAAAAATTGAAAAACCTTTGGAACTTTTCATGGGCCACTTACCAAATTTAGATTCAGATTCTTTTTTAAGGGGAGTTTCTTGTCTCTCCTCTAGAACTTCCTGTCATCTCTCTTTGCCTAGGCGTGTCTGACCCTTTTCTGCTTCCTTTAATCTTGCCCCACTCTTTTTCCTTTGTGAACTTCAGCAAAAACAAACTGGCAGCACATGTATGAACCCAGAATGTAAATGTAACTGTTGACCTCCAAAGTGGAGAATCCAGTACAGTTTGTATCCAAGCTGAATTAGTGATCAATATTTAAATACAGGGGAAATTCATATAAAAATACTTATTTCTAACTTTTCTTCACATTTGGAAGAGCTGGTCATCGTGACTCACATTTGTGGCAGAAATAGGTTGGAGTCCCTGAAAACCTGATACAACAGGTGGAAGAAACCAGTTACAAAACAACACATATTATATGAAGTTGTATCCTATTTATATGAAGTCTTCAGAATAGGCAAAATCAATACAAATGGAAAGTGCCAGAGTTCCCAGGGCTAGAGAAACTGGAAGAAAATGGAGAGTGATTGCCAATGAGTATGAGATTTGGAGGGGAGCAAGAATGTTCTAGAAGTGATTATGGTAATGGTTACATAAATCTGTGACTATACTAAAAACTGAGTTTTGTGCTTTAAATGTGTGAATTATATCTCCATACAGGAGTTATATTTTTAAAGTTGTCTGGAGTTAGGTGAATATAACTTCTAGACAGGGTCCACGAATGCTAGATCCATACTGTCCTTGGTGCCATGTTGATCCCATGGCGCTAGGCCTGGCTTTCTCTCATTACAGCCTCTGCTGGCATTTGATTTTTTAACCTCGATTAATGTTCATAAACGTTTTTCTTTTCTTGTCATCCAACATGGCAAATTTCCTTTTGTAATCCTCTTGCTCATGAAATTTGCCTTTATCTGTCTCTCAGATCCCATCTCTTATGGTATTTTTAAAATCTGTAGTTTTTAGGTTTCTGACAAATAAATATATGTCCTTATTAGTAACAATATTGCTATCATAGTCAATCTTACCATGCCCAACACTCTTAGAAATACAACTTGGATTCTGGGTTTAATAAGCAAATACTATATACTATACCAACAGAAGAGTAACAGGGTATGGTTTTATGACCCCAAATCGTGTAACTACTCTTCCCTAAACATCCCTGCCACATGACCTGGCAGTTCATCGTCCAAGACTGGAAAGTGCCGTAATCGCTGGCATTTTCAAATAGCTTGTTGACGGACTGGCTTGTGAGAAAACTAACATCACCCTGAAACTCTTAGGGATACTTTAAATTGGCGGATTATATGGTCGCTTGATGAAGTTTGGGTTATGTAAACAGTGGAGTGTTTAGATTTAGGCTTGGCTGTTGGAGTCTAGGCAGCTGTTTGTACTTAAGTTCAGCGAGAAGTCTTGTTAATCAAAGAACTGACTGAATTTCTTTCTTTCTCCCACCCCCGCCTGCTTCTTTTTTTGTACCTGTGTTGTTTTTCTCCCTGTCCAAAGCCTTTGGGCTCAGGATTGTCGGGAGGCAGAGGCAAAGCATTCTGAAAGCTCCTCTGAGGACTGGGAACTTATTTTTTTGATTACATAGCGATGTGCCTCCCAGATTTCCCTCACTGTGAGGTAATCACTTCATTTATCCAACTTCTACAAAGCCTTTATTATTTCGGTTAGTTCATATTTTTGAGGCTAAGTCATCAGTTTGATGCATTTGTTGTAAAATGTGGTTTAACAGCTTGTTAGCACATTTATTTTTTTTTAATGGAATCCAAAGATATTTCATGCTTGAGCAGTGGTGGATTTAAGAGCCGATGAAAAGCCCCAAGAGCCGTGCGCACTCATCACTAAACAATGCAGGAGGACACTGGTGGCCTGGCGGCTGGACCAGTCCTGGAGAGCAGGCTGTCTTGGGAGTGTGGGTGCCTTTCCCGCCTCTCCTGACAGTGTTGCATAAGTAACTGGTTGCATTACTTTGTGGCTTCAGGTGGTCTGGAATGCCTTGGGTCCTTTGTGCATCTCTGTTTATGTGCTTCTCTGCCCTCTGAAGTGACTCTGTTGTATCCACAGAGCCAAGAGAGACCTTGGCTGGTTCTTTTCCATCCCATGCTTGTCACTTTGTAATGTTGTCTCATGTTAATGGTTCAGAACACGGCTCTGTCATTGTGGGGCTTGGAGAGTGTCAGCAAGTCTTTGCAAAGGAGAGGCCAGTGGGGAAGCAGCCAGCTCTTTCTTCTGCATCATCAAGAGCACAGACCATACCTTTCTCCTGGGAGGCAGTGAGAGTGAAAATTCTGCATTTGACCAAAGAGAACCTTTTACTTGAGCTTCAGAGAAGCAGAGATGACACACAGGGAAACAGTCCCCTTTGCCTAAGTTTTATACCCAGTCTAGACCTAGTTTTATGCCAAACTAGGTATTAGTTGGATAAAAAGATCTGCAGCCCTTGGGGAGCATCAGGAAACAGGAATTGGTGAAAATGTACTTTCTGAGCACAGTGACCATGCATTGCCCCATCAGTCTCCCTTGTGCATTTCCGTGAGGTCAGTGCATACACCAGGCCGTGGTGACTTTCCATGGCTCAAGTCACTCTTATAGTCCTTTTACACTCAAACAATTAGAAATTACCAAGAAGTATTGAGAAAAGAAGGCAGGTTTCTTAGCTAAGACCTGAAGTTCTCAAGTTGCAGTGAATATTGGTATAGTAGTTACCACCTAGGTTTGTACCCTTTCTTTCTCTCATCTAGCCTTCCTATTTATCTATTATTCTATCTATTCAGTCTATCCTATCATTCATCCTACAATCATCTATCTATCCTATCATCTCTCTACCTATTATCTACCTTTCTGTCATCCATTTACCTATTGATCTTGAAACACATGAGGAAAAGAGAGCCCATATGAGAAAAATTACCAACTACTCTGGCAGCGATTACTTCAAAGTGGATGACATCCATGTTTCTAGTCTGCCCACACTGTGAGGTTGAAAGCGTAAAATGAAGTTCCTGTATGAGGCAACTTTATCCTGTTAAAGACAGAAGACAAGACTACTGTTCATGGCCACGGTGCTAATTTACAAAATGACCACAGAAGTTAGTCTTGGAAGAGACCCTTTGGAGAAACTACTCCAACTGTCTGACTTCGTAGAGAAAGAAACTGGGACCAAGACATTACCTAAGACCCTCTCACTTTCCTTCTGACTTCAGTGGATACCTCTGAATTCTGGGTATTTCCTGAAAATGAAATCAAGTGACATGTGGTCTTTTTGTGTCTGGCTTCTTTCATTGTTTTTAAGGCTTATCCTTGTTGGAGCATGTATCTCTATGCCATTCACTTTGTGACTCCATAACATTTAGTGGTATATTACATTCTGTTTATCTATTTACCAGCCGATGGACCTTTGGGTTATTTTTACCTTTTGGAATTGCTGAGTCATATGATAATTGTATATTTACTGAAGAGCCACCTAATTATTTTTACAAAGCATGCACCATTTTATATGCTCACGATCAATGTATGAAGATGCCAATTTCTCACTACTCTCATATCTATTATTTTTCATTTTTCATTTATTATAGCTATCCTAGTGAATGTGAAGTGATACTTCATTGTAGTTTTGATTTATAATCCCTAGTGATTAGTGACTTTGAATATCTTTTCATATATGTGTTCATATTTGTATATATTCTTTGGAGAAATATTGTTCAAGAGAATTTGTGGTAGGTAGGTCATGATCTGTCTATTTTTAAAATTGTGTTGTTTTCTTTTGATGTCGTTGAGTTATAAGGCTTTGTCATATCTTTTGGATACCAAATCCTTTCCACATATATGATTTGCGAATCTTTTTTCCCATTATGCAGGTAGTTTTACATCCTCTTGGTAATGTACTAAATTTTCCAATTTCACTAAACTCAGTTCATTTTTTCTTCCATTACTTGTGCCTTTGCTGTTATATCTAAGAAAGCATTGTCAAATCAAAGATCTTGAAGCTTGTTGCCTTCATGGAGCTCCCAACTTCCTCTTCATTGTTTACTACCAAAAGCGCTACTGCTTTTGAGGTACTCTTAGGAATGACGTTCCTCTATTCTGCTTTAAATAGAGTCAGTTCCTTGGGAGAAAGCCTGACTCGTTCTTGCAGGTGGTGAGGACACTGGTTCTTTCCTCTTGGACTGAAACTCCTGATGGACAATTTTTTTAAAAAGCCTTGATCTCCTTAGCTTGCTTCTCCTAGTGCAGAACAATCTCCACCCTGTGAGCTGGGATGAGGGCAATGAGGACCCCAGTGCTCTCAGCCTATTGCACCTCAGGCAGAGTCTGAGCCGGAAATAGAGTTAGACAGAAATAGAGCTGGCTGGAAGTGGAACCTCTGCACCAGGAAGTTGAGAGGGACCTGAAATACTGGGCATCTGCCTCTTTTAGGGAGGTGCTGTAGCCCTTTACAAGGAACCACAGTGACACTTCTCTCAAATGAACTGGGGGGCTGGGTGTGAGAGAGCAGGTGATGACTCAAGTGCCATAAATTCTCAGCATTCTTACCAACATTTAGTAGGTTTTAACAAAATGTTTCATTTTCTATGTGCCCTTAAGACAATTTTCAAAGAGTTTACATTTCATATATATATATATATATATATTTCCCCCCCTGCCCCGTTAGGGTTGTTTAGCTGGGAGCTATGGATTTTTAACTTGATTTCATTTGCATAAAAATATCTGTGAGTCCTACACTCTAGCCATCTTGCCCTGAGCGATAACTCCTGCTGGTGGTCATCTGCAGTTTGGACATGCAGTTCTGCCCCCCAGCTCCTGGATGACCCCAGCCTTTCCCTACAGGCAGATGCTAGGGTTGACTTCATTCTCTTCTCCATCCTCCCTTTCTGGCTGAAATAATTGTGAGTCAGTGCTGCCCACGGAATGGAGCATCCAGCTGCAGGGTCCCACTGATGAAGCGGTCTTCTGTCCCCGGAGCTGCACACACGCTGTTCCCATCAGTTGGACGTCAGGATGAGCTGGGGCTGCGTCCAGAGGCTCAGTGCCACATCCTGTGGAGTCATGGGCCTCGTCTACATTTATTTTGTAACCAGTGAGCTAATCTGAAAACCTGGAGACATGTTAGGTCACTCATTGCATAATCCTGCTTTATTTAAGGAAGGTATTTTAAATATTGCCCATTCTTATTTTGTTAATTATCACCTTCTGTGTGTGTTTTATTTAGAGATTGGGGGTAAAATTCTATGGGGGGGAAATATTATTTTTAATGAAATTGAAATAGAAATTCAAATTAAAAATAAAAAGTTAATGGGAGGAGGGAGTAGAGTTACTCTTCCAGAAAATTTGAAAATTGAAACTAGACAGAATTAGATATAGTGCACTCGCAACCCAGAGGTGGGCTAGCATGAACACTGCAAAGCAGGCCACTCAGTTTTTTATAGGGCAACAGATTTCTTATATAGGAGTTACACAGTGGTAAATACTGTATTCCTTATGTGATACTTCCTTCTCACAAGGATAGCCATCAGGTGATCAGAGGGCAGAAAGGTTCCCTTTCAGAAAGAAAGTTGGAAACTGTTACAGGCAACTGAGTTAGATAGAAATATTATAGGCAGTCAGACATGGCTAGGTCCTTGAAGGAGCCAGTGCAGAAGACCAGATACCTTACAACTGTGGAGGAGACAGACACCTCCAGCTGTGGGCCAGACCTCAAGACAAAAGATAAAACAAATGCACCCACATAATTCCTAAGGAAAAAGAGCAGGCATTGATATTCTAAATAGGTCTCTATCACCCTGAGGAAGCCAGTAAGTCACTAACCCAACTGCCTATAGGAAGAGCTCCTGCTCTATATGCATGCCCACTTGCTATATGACTCGCTTCTCCATTTGTCCCCAATTTAATCAATTTTACCTGAGCAATTAATCTTATTGGTAGACCATAGTTCTATCCCACCTCAAGCCCACCTTGTGAATTCCCATGTTTTCCCCACTTTAGAACTGCCTCACTTTGTGGTTTTGCTCTATAAAAGTCCCTAGAAAAGATGGAGTCTTTAGCAACCTACTTGGGACCCATTCTGTCTCTCTCTCAGACAGAAGCTTTCCTTCTCTCAGTAAATGTATTCTGCTCTTAACCTCTATTGTTCCTAAAATTCATTCTTTGATTTTAGAGAACACGAACTCATACCAGACATCTAGTAGGTTGGAAGTTTCTTTCCCCTATATCAAAAGCACCAATTGTTCTAAAGATAAAGGGGTAGATTGTGCACATTTGATTTGGAGTAGACATTTGTAATGGTAGTGGCTATAAACTTCTTTCAAATAAATGACAAACAAGTGTTAAAACTATGCCTATCTTACAGTTCTACCATTCCACACCTCAGTGTTTATCCAAGAGAAAGGGAGCCATATGTCTGTACAAAGTTCTAAGGTAGGGTTATCTGTGATGACAAAAAATTTGGAACAACCTGAGTGTCTAAAATGCAAAGGAATGAACTATTGTTACATACACCCAAAGAAGTAAGTCTCAAAATAAAGGAAAAGACAGAATACATCCCACATGACATAGAGGGACAAGACGGAGAGATCAAAAAGTGGCATAAGGAAACTTCTGAGAGTAACATATGTCTCTCTTGATTGTATTGACAATTACTGACATATATGAAAACTTTTAAATATGGCCACTTTGTGTGTCAATTATGCCTTAACAAAACTTTCAAAATAATAAGACCTGACTTGTTTTACTTAACATTATGGACTCAAGATACATTCATTTTCACATGGTTTCTGTTATATGTGAAACCCAAAGTTTAAAAAAAGAGAAAAAATAAAAGATAGATGACAGGAAATAAGGAGATGGAACTTTCTAAAAGGGGAAACGTATCAAGAGATAGAAGGAAAGGGGAAGGAAAAGAAATGAAAAAGGACTTCACACAAGGAGTGTAATCATTATGTATTGCAAACATGCAAAAAAAAAAAGAAATAATAAATCCTGTCTCCTGGAGCTGTGCTAGCTAGTTGTTATGTATACATATGTGCTTATGTTCATTACCATAACATCTGACTATTAATAAAGTCAATATTTATATGAAATAAACACATAAAAAGCCATAACCTAGTCCTGCCATGGCTACGAAACTGTAGTACCTTTCTAAAGTAACCCTGGATCCACTGCAATTAAATATCGAATATCTACCCCACAAATGCATTGTAAAGTAATAATTTCCATCCAAGTATTATAGAATAGCGTGCAGGTAATAAAGAATGAAGCTTGTTTAGTTTTACTGAAGTGAGACACCTGTGTAAGCAGCATCTAGATCAAGAAATAGGAAATTATTAAGGTTTCAGAAAATCCTGTCACTCTTACTTTCAAAAATAGCCCCTCCTTCCCACCACCCCAGCAAGCTGAGGCAGGAGGGTCGCAAATTTGAGCTCAGTCTAAGCAACTTAATGAGACCTCTCAGAATTAAAAGAAAAAAGTTAGAGTTGTGGCTCAGTTCAAAAGCCCTGGGTTCAGCCTGGCGTGGTAGTGCACGCCTGTAATCCCAGCACTCAGGAGGCTGAGGCAGGAAAATCTTTGTGAGTTGGAGGAGACCAGCCTGAGCTACAAAGTGAGCTCATGGCCAGCCTGAACCTCATAGCAAGACCCTGTCTCAAAAAACAAACAAACAAACAAACAAACAAACAAACAAAGCCCTGGGTTCAATCCCCAGTATAAAAAGAGTAACCTCTTCCATGGGATACCCTGATTTCTAACACTATAAACTAGTTGTGCCTGTTTTTGAACTTTGCATCATTTGCACCTAACTTTAAAAAGTTGACTTCTCTTTGCCAACATCATTCTTGCAAGATTCATCAGTTGTGCAGCTGTGTAGGTAGTAATCATTTGTTCTGATTGGTGTACAACATCCCACTGTGTGATTATGTGATTTACTTATCTAGTCTACTGTTGAAGGGTAGATATCGGGTTGTTTTCATATCTTGTCTGCTATGAATGATGCTTCTATAAACATTCTTCTGTATGGTATTTTTTTTTTTGGTGAACATACATATGCATTTTTGTTGGATATACATCTTGAATTGCTAGATCACAGGCCATATTCAGCTCTGTTAAATGATCATGCCACATTTGTACCACATGAACGTTCCAGTTGTTCAATGTCATCAACACACAATATTTTCTTATTTTCTCATTTTAGCTGTTCTGGTGAGCACGTAGTGGTGTCTCATTGTGGACTTTTCATTTTCCTGATGACTAATGAAGGTGAGCTACTTTTCATATACTGCTGACTGTTCAGTGTAATTTTCTGCTCAAATCATTTATACATAGTCCTCTGTGGAAGTCTGTCTTCTTCATACTGGTTTGCAGGCTGAAGTAAGACTCTTTATGGTGTCCATACCTTTAAGGGAGACCTTCATTTTTTAATGGGCATCATCTACAATGAAAGCTTTGAAACATCTGGAGAGTATTCAGGAAAGAGCATCCAGGATGCTGACATTTCCAAATCTTGGCCTCTGGGGAAGAATGAAAGGATGTGGAACATTTAAACTGAACCCACATGACTGGTGTGAGAAAGCATTGCTTTGGCAGCAGAATTTAGCTTATTCTTCATCACTTCAGGAGGAAGAATGTGTCACAAAGCTAAAAGTGACAGGGAAATCAGTTTGAACTCACGATTAGGGAGCACTCACTCTGTCACCGTCATCAACAGTGGGATAATAAATGGAGACGACTCCACCTAAGAGTACAGTGTTCTTCCCTTATCTGAGTTTTGTGTTCCTTGGCTTTAGTTACCTATAGACAACCATGGATCGAAAATATTAAGCAAAACATTTCAGAAATACATGGTACATTTTATATTGTGCACAATTCTCTGTAACATGAAGAAATCTCTTGCCTTTTTGCTCCATCAGCCTGGGATGTGAATCAATTCTTGGTGTAGCACATCCATGCTACAGACAACACTTGCCCAGTAGTCATCCCTGATGATCTAGAAGCCATCTCATCCTCTGATGATCAAAAGGTCAGCAATAGCCTGATGCTATGCCACAGCACTTATGGCATTCGTGTCACTTTCTCTCATCATGGAGGTGTTGTGTCTTCTCATGTTGACACAAGAAGCATGAGTACAGAAGAATGAGACATTTTGAGAGCATGAGGGATACTGCATTCATATAAATTTTATCAGTATAGTATTATAATTATCCTGTTTTATTATTGGTTATTGTTGTTAATCTCTTACTTTGCCTAACATAAATGATACTACCATGTGTACAGATCTATAGAGAAAAGCATTAGATATAGATATGGATATAGATGATACAGATATGCACACATATATATGGCTTGGTACTACAGTATTTGCAGCTTTGGTCATATACTAGAGAATGTTTTGGAATATACTGTTAATGGATAAGGAGGGGCTATTGAAAAGGGATTCTGCCATTGTTGGAAAATGATCAAAAGGCTATCAGCCTTTCCCAAGTGTGAGATTTATCTTTGTCTGGTTACAGCTTGGGTTTCCTAGGAAACAAGTGTTGTGATTGGGAAGGGAGTGAAGCAGGAGTGGGAAGGAGAGGTCAAAAGAAACGTAGCTTCAAACCTACAGGGGGCTCTGGAGCTACAGTGGTCCTTCAGAGTTTCATCACATAGGCTGAGATGGCCAGGCCTTGATGTTCCCCCACCAAGCCCTTTTACATGGCTGTCTGCTGACCTCACTTCCATGGTGGACATCAGGTCCTTCCTTGAGGAAAGATCAGTGTCTATTGGAGAAGTTTGTACATTCTTAAAATAAATCAATAAATCTTTTTACTTGTAACCCTCACTTACTTTGTTAATGCACCCAGTTTAATCATAGACTTCCAAGATGTCACCTTGGCCACAATTCCAAGGATAGCAGCAGTGACTGTAGAAGCCATCTAGTACACACCTTCCCTTGGGATCAGAAAATGTACCCTTGAGTGACTGCCCAACTGCCTCATGCTCCTCCATATTCCTACCCTCCACTGTGCAAGCCCACCTAGATGGGCTTATGTGCAAGCAGCTGGGGTTTGGAGTGCTTTATGTTCAGAAGATACAAGCATGCATTATTCACTTTACTTAAAAAAAGTCATAAATGTGGTCCAGGCCTTCCAAGACCCCCAGGGTAGCTTTTTCTTTTTTTGAAGAGAATAAAACCAAATGAAATAAAACAGAATAGAGTCAATAAAAGCAAAACAATGAGCATGGTACAGGACTTCAAAATAAGATAAAAGGAAATCTACAATGGCTACCATAATGTCTCTTGTTATCTTCAAAATAACTTCCCATACCGTCAGGCACAATAAAACCAAAGAAAAGAGAACAGAATAAAACCAATCAAAACAAACCAATGAAAGCAATACAGGACCTCAAAACAAGACAATAGGAAAACATCAGTGGCTACTATCATGCATCTTGTTATCTTCAAAGTAGCTGCCTACACCATCAGACACAATACAATCAAACAAAACAAAATAGAATAAAATCAATCAAAACAAAACAATGAAAGCAATCCAGGGCTTCAAAACAAGATAATAAGAAATCAATAATGGCTACCATAATATATTTTGTTATCTTTGAAATAGCTGTGCATGCCATCAAATATAATAAAATCAAACATAACAAAGCAGAATAAAACCAAACTAAACAGAACAATTAAAACAATACAGGGTTTCAAAACACAATAATAGATTAACAATGGCCACTGCCTTCCCTTTTTAGATATTCCCCTTTCACTTTCACAATATTTATTGTGCATTTTGGGTCCCACTAACTCCTTTAGATTTTTATACTAGGGAGACAACAGGATATTCACCCATGTAACTCTGAGCCATTTCACCCATGAGCATGATCTCAGGTTGTATTTATTTACCTACAAGAGCCTCAAGGTTCTCTTTCTTTATAGCTGAGTGGCTTTCCATTGCATAGAAATGCCATATCTTTCTTATTCATCCTGCAGCTGATGGGCAAACTACCCCTACTTTTTTCTGGTTCCCTGTCACATAGAGCATTGTTTTGTTTCCTTTGACTTTAGCCTATGAATTTCCTTTTGAGTTAAATGTGTTTCTTGAATAAAGCATATTGATGGATCTTGTCTCCTGATCCACTCTGCCTGTGTTTCTGTTTATTGGTGAATTGAGGCCATCTACATTAATAGTTATGGCCAACATGCACTGACTCGTCTCTGCCATGCTATTTTCCTGCCATGGGCTGTCTACTTTCCCTCTCCATTCTATTGTCTGCCCCTCTTGGTGATTTCCCTCTGCTGCTGTTCCTGGATCCATGGTCTTTTTTATCTCTCTACAATGTCCTTCAGTATTCTTTGTTGGGTTGGTTTGGTGGTTATGAATTCCTTGAGTTGTTCTTTGTCATGGAAGTATCTTGTTTCTCCACTAATTTGGAAAGATAGTTTTGCAGGGTACATCAATCTGGGTTGGAAGTTGTTTTCTTTCAGACTTGCAATACTTCACTCCAAGCTCTTCTTGACTTGATGGTTTGTGTTGAGAAGTCTGTCATGATTCTGATGGGTTTCCCTTTATAGGTGATCTGTTTCTTTTCTCTAACAGTTTTTAATGTTCTGTTCTTGTGTTGAATTTCTGGAATCTTGATTATTATATATCTGGGTGTAGATTTATTTTGGTTATGGCTAGCTGGAGTTCTATATGCCTCACTTACCTGTATGCCAGGTCTTTTTTCCCATGGTCTGGAAGTTTTCTGCTATTACTTCTGTAAATAGAATTTTAATGTCATTTGTGTTGACCCTTGCTTTTTCACTGACACCTATTATCCTTAAGTTATTTTGCTTTGTGTCATCTTGGAGACATTGAATTGCTGTTTCCTGGTTTATTGTTATTTTTAAGATATCTTTCCTTTTGCAATTGCAAGCTGCAAACCTGTCTTCAAGATCTAAGGTCTATCTTCAGTTTCTTTCAAGCAGTTTTGCCAGCTTTCAATGGAGTTTTTAATTTCCTGGATAGCTCTTTGAATTGTTTCATGTATTCTAAATCCTTTTTATACTGTTCATTCAAGATTTCCCTCATTTTGCTATGCTCCTCTTTTTTTACCTATGCCTTCTTTAGAGGTGCTTAGCAATTCTTTTATTATGTTTTTCATTTTTTCTTTTACCTGAGATAGTATTTCTGTTCTAATTTCTTATATAGCCTCATGAAGTTGTCCTTTTACTTCAATTGCCATCACTTCAGAAACTTCAGGTGTGCAATTCCCGATCTCTTCCATGTTTACCTCTCCTGGACTTGCTCTGCTTGGGTTGGAGGTCAAAGACTGCCTTTTGCTTCTTATCTTGACATATTCCTGGGTTATTCTAGACAAGCAGGTAGTGGGGTCCCAGACACTTCCTGCATTGGCTACAATTTCTCTGATGCCTGACTGTTTGGTTCTCCTGGTCAGTACTGGCTACGAGTATCCAATAGTGGCTATTGGGTGCACTGATGCAGGGCTGGCTACTGTGTTTCCCAGCCCGTGCTGGCTACTGGAGGTGGGGAGCCTCCATGATGGCAGCTGGAGTGCATGCAGGGGCAGGGCTGGTCACTGCCTCCTGGATGGACCCCAGCCGCTTGCTGGCAGGGAGCCTCCATGATGACTGGCAGCTTTTTCTAACGATTAAATATCTGTTCACAATATTCTGATCAATTAGCTAGAACTCTTATTACCAATAGCAAAATGTTAAGAAGATTCATGGAAATTAAGATAAAGGAAGCTTTAAGTAAAGTTATATTTTATATTTAAGCTACCATTTCAAGATGACTTGCTACTTCCTACTAATGCAAGATAACTTGCTGCTTCCCTGTTTATAAACAGGAGCAGGGGAGCAGGGAAATGGATCTTGAGGCTCTTACTGCAAAGCACACACTGGATCAATCAATAGGTCCTTGTTGGGACTAAGTAAGAGTCAATGGTGGATGAAAAAGTGTGTGTGTGTGTGTGTGTGTGTGTGTGTGTGTGTGTGTATTGCTGCTTCCTGTAGAATTTCTCAAAAACACTTTTAAAAAGCAAATTTAAGTGCATAGTGAAATTGAGGGGAAAGGTACAGGGATTTCCTGGATCCTCTGTGGCTCTATGCATGCATAACTTCTTTTACTACCAACATCCTAGAGTGGCATATTTGCTAAAATTGATGAACCTGCACTGACATGCTCTGATCACCCAAAGTCAGCAGTTTATATTAAGGTTCACTTTTGGTTTTGTACATTTTATGGGTTTGGACAAATGCACAATGACTTACATCTAGCATGATAGCATCACATAGAGTATCTTCACTGCCTTAAAAGGCCTGTATTCTGGTTTTTCATTTCTCTCTCTGAAATCTTTACTCCCTGGCAATCCTTGATCTTTCTGTTGTCTGCTTAGCTTTGTTTTTCTCAGAATGTCATATTGTTGGGTCTTTTCACTAGCAATATGCTTTTAAATTTCCTTCATGTCTTTTCATGATCTGAAAGCTCACTTTTTTTTTAGTACTGAATATTGTTTCATTGTATGGATATATCATAGTCTATTCATTCACCTACTGAAGAATGTCTTTTTATTTCTATGTTTTGATGATTCTGAATAAAACAGTATGTATTTGTATGAATGGAGTTTTGTGTGCAAATAAGTTTTCAGATCCTTTGAATAGCCAACCAGGAACACAACTGCTGAGTTCTGTGGTGAGAGCATGTTTAGTTTTGTTAAGAAACTGCCAAACTACCTTTTGAAGTGACTATACTTTATCATTCTGACTTCTTACCAGTAATGAATGAGAATTTCTATTGCTGTACATCCTCACCAACATTTAGCATCAGTGGTCCATTTTTTGGTCATTCTAATAGCTATGTAAGCACACTCAATTGTTTTGATCTTCGTTTTTCTGATGGCATATGATATGGAACATCTCCTCATATACTTATTTATAATCTATATATAGTGACACCTTGGTTCATAAACTTAACTATTTCCATGATTCTGGTTGCAAACCGAACTGCAAAACTACTGAATCAAATTCAGTGGTTAGGTGCAATGTTGACTTTATGGGAAAATTTGATTTGGTTCCGTTTGCAACTAGAATTATGGAAAAAATTAACTTCATGAACCAAGGTACCACTGTATCTTCTTTGATGAGATGACTGTTAAAGTGTTTGGCTAATATTTTTTTCAATGCCAGGGCTTTGCATATGTTAGATAACAACTCTACCACTGAGCTACGTTGCAAGACTTGAGTTTTTAAAATTTAGTTATTTGAACAAGAACTATATGTGCATTTATTTAGTTTCTTAAAAAAATCCATTAGAATTTTATGTTTTATTCATGTAAATATTTTATATATTTTGTTAGATTTATACATATGTATTTTATTTTAGGAGTGCTGATGTAAATGTTACTGTGTTTTAATTCAAATTTTACTTGTTAGTTACTGCATAAAGGAAAGCAATTGACTTTTGTATATTTGTCTTGTGTCCTGCAACTTGGGCATGATTAATTTAGGTAGTGTTTTTGTTTTGTTTTTTTTTTTTTTTCAGATTTTTTCA